>CAEGAD010031010.1:0-29462 GCA_903067055.1 Poeciliopsis paucimaculata | reverse complement strand
CATGCGTGGGTTCTCTCCGGGTTCTCCAGCTTCCTCCCACAGTCCAAAAACATGACTGTCAGGTTAATTGGTCTTTCTAAATTCTCCCTAGGTGTGAGTGTGTGTGTGTGCATGGTTGTTTGTCCTGTTTGTTTCTGTGTTGCCCTGCGACAGACTGGCGACCTGTCCAGGGTGTACCCCGCCTCTCGCCCGGAACGCAGCCGGAGATCGGCACCAGCGACACCCGACCCCGTTAGGGACAAGGGTGAAAGAAAATGGATGGATGGCTTTGGACTTTGGCAGCTGCAGCTTTTTTTCAGTATGTAACCATTCGATGAGGAATAAGTGAATAAATGTTATTAGTATAGAACATTTAAATCCAGGGGACACCTGAAAACAGTTCACTTAAGAAAAAAAAATGCAACTAAATCTAGAATCTCACTCCAACAAACAGGATATAAAACAAATATAAATCATCAAAGGAGAGATGTAAGGAGTCCCTTTAATATCCTCAGACATGCAGCTGAAATGTCTGAGATGTGATCTTGGAACATCTGAAAGAAGTTAGTCTGAGTAGCTGGGAGGTAGATTAAAATTGACACGGTAAAGTAAAATAAAGAAATGGTGAGTCGGTGCAAAGATGAACTGGAGATAAACAAGTGCTTAGCAAAAAACAAACAAAAAAAAAGACAACTTTGAATTGGATTTGTGGGCACTTTGTGTCTACAGCATCTAATAAAGGCTCAATTTGTTCCTACTGCTGTTTCAAATCTCTGGGAAGAAAGCACAGATTGGTAAATGTGGCTTAACGGCTGATGATCAGCTGCAGGAAATTGTCTCTCTTATTTCCTCCGTCAGGTGTTTGACGGATGTTTCCCCATTCTTAGATTTCTCCTCATGTGCTTTTTGCATGGGTGTGCCCGAAAAGTTTTCAAAAGAAGAGAAAATGCTCAGATGTCTGTCTGCCTGCTGTTTCTGACTGCAAATTCTAGAAACTCACTGTGTTATTTGCAAATAAGTACATGAAAAGTGACTCTAGTGGCTATTTCAAAGGAATCAAAGGTTCATGTTTGATAAAAGCAGTAAGAGTGGCCCTTTGATTTCACAGTTTTCCTGTTGTGTAATGAAATCCCCACAACAGCTTGACACCAGTATCGCACTTCTAAATTTTTAATGATTATTCTTTTTACATATTTCAGCTCAAACTGAGTGCTTAATTTGCCTTAGTGGACTAATTTTTATCATGTTTGTGTTGCTATTTCCACTCACTTACACTCTGATGGAAAATAATTAAAATAGGATGAGTTGGAAAATTGTACTTTTTCAAACTCGAGCCATTTATTGGAGGTTTCTAACAAATCAAACAAACAAAAAGCAAATTTGACTTTATTTTTCTGTTTTACTGTATCACAATTTTACACATTAGCCATCTGTGATACTCTGTTTTTTATATATAAGGAGTATTTTAGAAGATTTTAGCACTCTACATTTGGATCATATAGTTTCTGAGGAAAGTGCAAAGGTATTAATTAGGCACTACAAAATGACAATCAAAATTTGGCATCATTTGATGTGTTTTAAAGACTAAAAATAAAAAAGACAGAGTTTATTGATGTTTTTTTAATTGATAAGATCTTCATCAATTCTTTTAGTTGCTGTCTGTTTTTAACAGTTGGTTTAAAGGCTCTCCTGCAAATGTTATTGCAAACATGAGAGCAAAATTTTTTAAGTAATGGTCAGGCGCCATATTACTAAAAGAAGCAACCTAATGAGCCGGAGGAGGATACATTAAGGCTTATCGTTATTTTGGGCTGTTGTTGGATTCTTGCCCTTGTGTTGCTACTGGCAAACAAACTGGTATTTTGTCACAGTTTTCTTCCTAAATAGTTGATGCGTCGGGGCTGTTGTTCTGGTTTATGGACATATTTCGATTAAAAAACAAAACAAAAAAACAGCGGCTTTGTTGCAGCTGCAGGGGTCGGTGGTGGTGGGGATGGATCTGTTTGCCTGTCTGTACAGCAGCACATTTCAGACCACAAAAGGCATTCATGCCTGAAACTGTGTTTGTTTGTATTTTCCTTCAGACAAAAGCAAAACTTTTCATCCTGTCCCTGTCCTTAGCTGTAATTTGACTATGTGGCAGCAAAGGATGATTATGTAAACATTTTAGGGACACTAATTAACTCGCAGGACAGGCCCCAGTCCTGCGAGCCTGTCCTGCTCAGTTCACGTTGTTGTTTCATTTTACGTCCAGTTTATATTTGTTTTCAGTTATTGAGAGAACGGCTTATTCATTAAGGATGTTGTACTTAGACAAATGTGTTTGCATATGGCAAAGATGTTCTTTCAATAAGTGCAGGTGGTGTTGCAAGAGGAGTTAGAAACAGAGGAAGAGTCGACATATTTATTCAGAAGTGAGGGAACCAATGTCCTGCACTACAATCTTTTTTTTTTTTTGTCTTATCTTGTCAAGTTTTACCTCAGCTTCTTGAGTTTCTCAGAATATCTAATTATACTTTTCTGATCTTTTTCTTTCCCAGCAGGTCCAAATATAATGTCACACAGGATCCGATTACTTTGGGCACAGTTAGTAGAGTTTAGAGTTTAAGCCCAGCATATGCCCTTATCTGTCCTACTATCACAAATGTAAACAGGTAAAGCTGGAAAAATGTAACTTAAACTAAGACTGTGAACTTTGATCAGATGAAGCCAATATGAAGCTTTTCAGTAAACCAAAAAAATTAATAAAAATAATTGTAACTGTGGCGACACAAAGAAAAATAAGTGGGGAAGAAAATAATGCCTACTGATATCAGATATTGTTGAAGATGCTGTGGGGTTGCTTTGTCTGTAAAAGACTTGAACATGTCTTGAAGTGCATAGAAGAAATATCAGCTGATCTTATATAAAAATCATCATACATTAAAGAAAAGAGCATCTTGTGACCTGTTAGTTTTTTTGTGCAAATGCATGGGCAAATAAACACAGAAATAGTTCAGCAGACACAAGCTCAATATTTTTCAATGATGATCTCATCAACCAAACTGAAGTTGAAGACAGGATAGGAAACCAAAAACGGATGTCAGCCAAAATTGGGGTTATACCAAGGAATAACAACAGAGGGGCTAATAATTGTGCCACTGGAGATTTTGAGGAAAACAGTTATTTCTTAGCACTCAATAAATATACTCAAATTAAAGATTGGATTTAAAAAAAAAAAATAAATAGATTTTAAATTCTTCTTCTTCAGTAGAAATGTCATGTACATTAGCGATGTGTTTGAATCCGTAAAAGAAAAAAAGAAGTCATTGTTGGGTTAAATGTTACCATCTCACAGCATAGATCTGTTTTCTACCTGGAGCTTTAAGGCTGCCACGGTTACCAACACACCAGAGGTTTTACATGGAGTTTCTCACCCACCCAACTGAGTGAACACTTAATTTTTAAACAGAGTTAAAGGTCAGACCCTCAGCCTGCACAAACCACCCGGGGTGTTGTTTCGTGACGGGCGGGAAACTCTCTGCAGGAAGCAACAATGGACAAATTTGAACACGTTTGCAGTGTTTTAAATGAGGGGATTGTTACATAATACACCAACGTCAGCTTTTGAAACGGTGTCAGACACAGCGCTGCAATTACCAGGAATTGGGACGAAAGAGAATGCCTTGGAGCTAATTAATGCAGATTAGGGCTCAGTGAGTGAGCGTGCTGTCGAAGCAAATCATCAGGATCACCGAATTCATTTCAGCTCCGCTCCGTCGTGAGTGGGAAACGGCTCCGATTGCTTTGCGCTTCCACGGGTGATGATGGATGTCTTTTGCTGAAAGTGGCGTTGAACCTGCGACGCGGCGCGTAATAACATTTCTCACTCCCAGTGACGACCTCGAGCTGCAACGCGAACGGTAGCCGGTGGCCAGAAGACGGCTCCATGATTGTCGCTCGCATGCAGGTTTTATACCTCAATTATCTTGTTGGAAGCTCATTTGGCACAGAGGAGTCAAGACAAACACCTGAGGGACCAACCTGCGCATTTGGCGATCAAAAAAGCTGCCAGGAGAAGAGAAGCACAGCGGAGAAACCATTTGAATCCAGCTCAATGTTGTGTTCTTGTTTCTGTTTAAGAATTAGCAAAACGAAGTCAGAGTTTATACATCGGGGTGACAATTATGGAAGCTAATCTTTCTGCCCTCCCTCTGTGTTTAGGAGTGATGAGGTTTTCAGGGCCTTCTTGGAAAAGTAGAGCTCTCTGTTTATTTCAGCAGGTTTTCTGTCCAGACAAAAAAAAAAAAAAAACAACAAAGAAAGGGAAACAAGGAGACCAAAGAACTGCAGGGGGAAAGTGGATGTAGTCATTTTCCTGAGGAATGGAGTAAGAGTCTCTGAGAGAGAGAGTGAAGGAGCGATGAATAATTAAACAGAGCAAAGAAGAAGACTCATTTTATGTTTTTTTTCCCCCTAATCAAAGATTGATGGACATTCTTAGCTCTTTTATCTGTCTGTCATTTACTGACTGATTCGCTCTGCTCCTGCTCTTTATATTCTACAATAGGAACTGTAAAACATGCACTTTTCTACATCAAAGCTGACATTTTAAATAACCAACCGGCGGGGCGATTTATTCAGCCATCGAATCCTTTTGAAAGGTCAAACATGAGCCATCAAGCTGCTGCTGTCTTGCAAACGTAGCCAAACTCCTTGAACCTTTTAACATTTTTGTCCTGCCGCTGCAGCAAACTTCCATGTACCTTTCATTAGCGATTTACACGATAGCCCCACAGAAAGCAGCTCAGCGTTGTCACATGAATGGAGAGGCACATGGCTTTGAATTCTCTGCCTATACAAATCTGAGAAAGTGTGGCACGCACTTGTGTTCAGGCCCAGTTGGTCAACACTTTGTAGAATTACAAGATTGAATCTTCAGTCATTTCACTAAACTCCGATCTGGAGCCACACAGCATTCTGGGGGATGTAGGCAGAGGGAAGACCTCTCAGAGCTAGGTAAGCAAGGTGGGTGGCATCGACTAAGTCTCCTACTCTCTGGTTACCTAGCAACTCACTCCTTCTTTGGTTACCTAGCAAACACCTGTTGGGTAACTTGCGCAGCAGCTGTTTTCGGTTTTGCCTCTGAGCCTCACAACCACTTAAAAACATAAAAACAACAGTGTGAAGAGAAAGGAAAAATGAGTACAACTTGAGAGGAACCTGTGGATAAAACAGGAAAAGGTCATGTTTTATCCACAGTTTGACAGCATTTCTGATATGTAAAACAAAAAGAACTATTAATAATTATCAATATTGACCAATATTAAATCCTCTCGCCCCTGTCCCTTGCAGCCTCTAACATGTTCTCCTCCATGGTTAACCTGCGTCTAACCATCTTCCTTTTATCTTTGAACAGCTTCCCACTTTGTCTCTACATCCCATAGCTTGTAGCAAACATTAATTGGGACTTTTTTTCTATTTTCAGCTGATGGATTGAACCATTCTCTGTGTTCCCCTGAGGCCTGGGGACGCTGTTTAAATCTAACATCCTTATTCCTGATGTTAGATTCAAAGTATTTTTTGGTTTTTTTTGGTGGCTTACATTATCCTTTTTGTTCATTAATGTTCTCCAACAAACCTCCGAGGCTTTCAGAGAAAAGCTGGAGCTATAACGCGATTAAGTTAAAAACACAAGGGGACTAATTATTTCTGGAAGATCTAGTTATTGGATATCAGATTAAAGAAGAACACAGAAAAATGCACACCACACTTTTCAGATTTCTATTTGTAAAACATTTTCGATCGTTCTCCTTCCACCTTACAAATTGTGTTCTGCTTTGCTTTAGTGTAGTGCATGAGGCAAAAAGCTTGTGGTTGTAACAAACAGAAGGGTCCAAGCTATTTGTTTGTCGAAACATCTTGTAGTTGTTTGTTACTTCAGTCTGAGAGGGGCGACGGACCAGAGGGACTCTGACCCTCAGGTCTTTTGTCCATTAAAAGCAGCGTTCCCAGGCAACAAGCAGAGCATCTGGACTCGACCTCATACACTGCTTTCATTTCCACAGAAGGAAATCTTTTTCAGGAGTGATTAAAAGGACAGAGTTGGTATTACGGTTGAGATTGGAGAGTTGCACTCTAAAGCAGTCTTTTATTCCTTCAAGTGCTTTTTTCTCGTAAACCTTCAAAATGTATTTACCATGAAGGTTATGCTCTCATATGCTTCATACTCCATGTTTTTTTTTCGACACAAAACCCTCTGTTCTCGGGGTCAAAAAAAATAAAAATAACAATAAACGTTGCAGCTGAATAAGTGTTGAGTTTCTAACATTCATCTTACTTTCCATAGATATTGATCTCATCTCCTTGCTTGCAGTGTGAAGGGATCAGCGTTGTTCCGGTGTGTCGCCTCTCAATGCTGATGCATGTGTTCATGAAGTGTCTCTGTCAGTGACCACATGACAGGCCCGCAGAAGAAGAAGCCATTGAATCATTGCATCTAGATCGATGTTCGCGTTACATCCACACCCTGAGCTGGCGGGAAGGAGTGTTGATTGTTGTCGAGCCAGAGGCACCGGGTGCTTATCTTTGTCGAATACATTTCAAATTTTGAGCTGCAACTCAAAGTGGATGAAAAAGTAAAAGTAGCCAAAGTCTGATTCTTAAAGAAGGGTTTTAGTTTTAAGGTGATTATTTGCTAAGGTGGAAAAAATGCTCTCAGACATATTGGTGGTTTGACTCAACGGAGCGACAGAGGAAACAGCTAACATCCCATCTATTTGTCGAATAGAAGTGTGCAATATTGCAGATTTAGGTACTGATCTGATGCCAAGTACATACAAAGACGTGTATCGATACTTTTTATATAAGCTTTATATATTGTCAAAGTTCTGGCCTTAAGGTGTTTTTTTTTTTTAATTTGAATTATTTTTATTCAAATTTAGGACAGAATATGGACAAAGTTATCTACAAACTACTTCAATAACATACTAATCATTTTGTGCACTTTTCCCAAATAAAGTGCAAAATATAGTAATAATAAAAAAATAAAACATTTTTGAGGTAGACTTAAAAAATGAACTTTAGTGTCAGGTTCGAGGTGGAATCTGACACTGAAGCACTGATCTTTGCACATTGGCATCGATCCATCCATGCATGCATACAATTCCTTACGGGGCCAATTTAGCTTGACAAATTAGCACAGTCGTGTGTTTCTGACTTTGAGAGGAAGCCAGAGCTGATGGAGAAAATCCACACCAGCACAAGGAGAACTTCTCAGAACCCTGGACCTTCTTGCTGCAGGGCAGCGCTGCTGGAAGTTAAAGTCCTGTTTTTACAATCGTTTCTTTGTGGCTTACCGATGGGTGTGAAGTCCTTTGTGTGTCTGTCACTTTGTTCCAGATGCAGATCTGGCGCCATTTCCCCCAAACACACTTGTCATCTCTCTGCTTTATTTCAGATATATAATTATTCATCCCGGTTCTGTCAGTTTGATGCATCTATGATTCATGGCACATGTTCTGTGACAACGCCGACAATGCATCTTGTCCAAATCTGACCCTCTGTCAGAGAATATTTTTGTTCCTTGTGGAGTCCAAGAGCTTCAAAGCAAAAACAGCAATTTAATGAACGAGTAGAGAAATTATGATTTAAACACCCAAACTTCTTCTCATTGTATCAGTTTAAATGCAAGAGTTTAATTTAAAGTCTTTTTTTTTTCTCCCTTTAAGTGGAATATAGAAGTGAAGCAATGTGAAACGTCACAAAGCAGGATTAAAGACTCAAATAGAGAAACTCTGTAAAGATGTGCCACATGTCCTCTTGTTTTTGTAAATAGTCCAAACTCACTGTCTTGATATTTTGACCTTCAAGTTATAATTGACCACTATGGCCATTATATGCTAGAGGTTTGCTTGTACTAAACGATCACAGTAAGATTTGAGGTAAGAATGGGCTGACAGAATTACAATAAAACTTTGTTTTCAGTAATCTTTAAATGTTTTTGCTATTTTTATATACATAATTGAATGAAATATGTTATTGATTAATATTATTAGTAGTAATAGTATTATACCTCCAGACTTTCCATGACGACAGCCAGTAGCACACGCAGCACCCTTACTTAAAGAAGGCGTCCTGCACCACTTTGGTGCATGCAATCAATTGCAATCTTTGTAGATCGTGTGCAACACGCCCACTTACTTTTTTAGCTCATGCAATTTGGTTCTCCTTATTTGGATTCCTTACAGATCAGGCCCCACGATGTCATGCTTGATTCACTTCATTAAACCCTTCTGTCCGTATCGCAGGTGTAATTTTTGCCGCCCGTCTTCTGGAGCTCCTACTTTGAGCTTGTGTGTTGAAGTAAGACGCAGGCCGAAGCAAATTCGAACAATGAGTCTGCAGGGATTTTATTGACAGTAGAGTCTTTATGAAGATGCAATAAATCTCTGAGGTTAGGTTTACCAAATTTAGATTGTGGTTTGAGGAAGCCAGTGGAGCTGCCTCAAATATTTCTTTATCTTCACTTGCTTTGAATCTGACATTTTATCATGTATTCTACGTTAAAAGGAATCCTCTTTTCTTTTACAGATTAAATGAACACAATGGGAGATTGGTCAACAACATTATGGATAAATCTCCCTCCTGTGTTTTCTGCATACATTATTATGGTATTCTAGATTAGTACTACTAATTCTTCTTTACTGCCTTGATTATGTGAAGCTGTTTTGTGTTTTTTGATTTGTTACAAAGTCAGTACACAGCTGTTCTGCAAGTATCAGAACGGCATGCTGCTACCAGAATGATCCCTCTGTACTTGGACCGATTGGAGCTTTCTGGCCGATCAATGACTGACCTGCCGATTCCGATATTGGTTGATACAGATTTTTTCATCTGAAATGTCGCAAAATATAACAAGGAAAGGGTGGTTACGTGCAGACCGGGTTTGTTGGTCTGTCTGTCAAAGCTCTATCACAGCAGAGCACTAGGAAATTTTTAGACCTTTGGTAGATAAGCTCAGAGGACAAAATCAGCTCCACATATATGTATCGGCCAATCATCGAGCTCCTAAAATTAAGGAAATCAGACAGTCGTGTTTTGGACGTTAGATTGTATGAACAAAGCAGACCAGATTTGTGTTCCTTCCATCAATACCTGTTGATTTCTGTCCTCCACCAACTTCCTCTGGCTTTGTACGAGGGAATCTCGACAACTAATGAGAATGACACAGCCTCTTCCAGGCCATCTGGAAGATCTAATAATCTGTCCAGGGAGTCCCGAGTCAGCTGTGAGACCCGGCAGACAGAACATCAACATAAGCTATGGCAGAGCATTGGTTCTATTCTGAGAACTTCATGATTTTTACATTTATTAATTTGCAGCACGACATCAACTTTTGACATCTTACTAATTTATGAAGATGCTCCTTTATAGCATAAAAAGCCTCATAATTGTGTATTTAAGCAGGCCTAATAAATCTGATCATACATATTTATTGACGTTTTTTTACACGTTTCATGCATCGTGAGAGAAATTCTCTTCTATTACAACCTCCAGGGTGCATAGACACTTGGAGAGCTGCATGTCCTTCCCGGTTCCCCCCACAGGAACACATTTACGCAGTCGCACTCTGCAACCCGCCGTCCATCATGTTGTTTGTCACGGAGTGCATGGACAGTGTTACTGTACGCCTCCGATCCAAACGCATGCCGATGTGAACAGCTTGTTTCTGGAGCTGGGACTTAATGGTTTATCTGCACCCGGCAGCAGCAGCAACCCATGAATCAGACTCGGAGCTACAAACACACAAGCCGGCGTCACTACTGAGGCGCCGGGGAAACAATACATTTCATTTAGTTGCCGTGTTGTAAAATCCACACACAGGAAGCTGTTTCTGTTCTAAACTGTTGACCACAAGTGTGTGGGTTTCAGTTCTGCTGTTTCTTGAAGTTTGCCGCTGAAGACTGACGACTCGGTGCAGAGCCGCCTCCAAATGGCAGATTGTTCTGGCTCGTTTATTCCAGCTCTAATGTTGCCCCGTAGCTGACCTCTCAATTCCAGTCAGCGATTTTTATGACGCGTCAAATAAACACCAGGCAACTAAAACCCGTAGGTAATAGCTTTATTGACTGTCATTAGCAATGAGCTATTAGTGGGCTTGTTGCATAACAACGTTATGTATTTTAATTTAAAAATGTACTTGTTTAAAGTCTTAGACTCAGTAGATGTATCTTTTTGTTTGCTGTGCTAACTCTGCAGGAGCCTGTGTATTATTAGACAACTAATGAGAATGACACACTCCTAAATAATGAGCAAATCTATAATCGGAGCATCATATCAATCAAGCAATCAGTTTTATATATAAAGCACCCTTCATACTGGAAGGAGCTCAAAGTGCTGTACAGATATAGATTATAATGACATCAACTCATTGTATTTCTTTCAGATGCTTCTTAACTTACCAATTACTTGCTGTAGAGTAGGAAATTAATTTTAAACCCATTGAAGTGTTATGGTGTAATTTCATAAGTTGGATTTCAGTTTGTAACCTTGTGCCTCCAATTAATATGACACAAAAGTCATTACGGCATCGCTCAGCTTCTCATAAAAAAAAAAAAAAAACCCTGTTTGTGTTTATCCATTTTTCTGGCTGTGTCGGCCCTGCCTACGCGCATGCACTGCTAATTTGCAGCAGAATGCATTTGCTGATATGTAATGTAAATTTAAGCAGAACAAAAGCAGCAAACATATCAACAAACATAAATTATACAGCTTCACCGAACGACTTTCTTTCAATTTTTCATCTCTGTATATGTACCTGTGCTATCAAACATAGACCGGCTTTTACGCCTTGATTCTTCTAATTATATTGTGTTATTTCTTTCTTCAACAAAAATCTGTTTGTTATAGATAGATGATGTACAGCAGCTTAACTTGATGCATTTTAATTGTATCTGTCATGTCTTTTTATGACGTTTTGGCTATTTTAGTGGGTCATTTAGGCTGGAGGCAGGCAGGATTCATGTGGAGAAGTGTTTTATTTTTAATAGCTACCATCCAGCAAATATGGAGCACCCAGAGAAATCGATTAACCAAAGGTCAAGATGAGGCATAAATTCAGCTTAGTGATGAATAAGCTGGTGAATAGTAAAAACAACAGCATGGAGAGAAACAGCAGAAGGTGTGCAGCATGTGGGGGCAGTGAGGAGGTTTTCTGCAAACCACAAAGGGAACCAGAAAGCGTATCGTCTCTGTGTTACAGCTGGAGAGACGAGGTCAAATAATGAATAATAAACACCTGAGAGGGGAACGGTCTGGTGTCAGAGAGTGACAGGAAGCAACACTGAAAGAATGCAGATCGGAATCAGTTCTGACGCCCTAAAAGGCAACGGGAGTTTTTGTTTTATCTTGATTTTTTGAAGACCCAGTTTCTGTCTGACCAGATTGTCTACTTCTCTTGACTTTGTAAGTCACATAAAAACAAAGTTAACAACTTTGTAGATGAAAATATTTGAAAGTTTGGGGGGGATGAAACATTTCTTTCCTAAGGGAAAGCATTAAAAAAATTAATGATTACAAAACACATACTTCTTTCATTTCTACAATATTAGAAAAGAAAAGTGATTTTGTTTTTGGTCTTGTTTTTGGCTTAGGCCTTGAAGGGCAAGTGAAAACTTTTTTTTGTTTCAGTTTTCTTTTCTTACTCAACACAGCAAAAGAAGAAAAAAAAAGATATTTAGCTATTTTTTCTTGTCCTTTTAGTCTCTCTCTCTCTCACTCAGTCCTCACACGTCACGGACTGAGCTCACGAAAACAAACATTTTCTGACATCTCAAATTTTCTCCAGGTATTTTTTGCGATGCCATTTTCCTCCCACAAAAAGGCTGACGCCACCAGCTGCAGTGGAGATTAAGTAGCTGCTTATGTAATGAAGTCTGGCTCTAAAATACGGATGGGGATTTCTTTTTGCAAGAATTAGATCTTAAAGAAACAAACAGAAATACATGAAATAAACCTAATCGTGAAGGGTTTTCTCACGAGACAGTGAAGTGAGGAAGGGCCGAGATGAGGCTGCAGTGATTTCTGAGACTAAACTAAAACATGGATTTGAGCCTTGAAATTTCTCTGAATTATTGATTGACTCCTGATTAGAATATTGTTCTCAATGGGCGTTATAATGCCACAGAGAAAATTACACAGAGGTTACTGTGAATAGCACAGAGGCTGACCTTTAATAAGCACAACATGCTGCTAAAGTTCATTTCTGCGAACTGAGACGTTTTTATGCAAGCCCTGTTCAGAACACTTACATGTAAGCCCAGTTAATGAAAAAACACGCTACTTCCTGTTAGCAAACACGCATAATAAAAGCGGCACCTCCTGAGACTCTGTTGGCCGCTCCAGCCTCCTTGTTTTCCCTGAACTGGTTTTGTCTTTTGCCACGGCTCGGTTCCCCCCTCTTCCAGACGACTGTTTATATTTTAATGCAGACACATTTGGAAGAGATGCTCATAATTAAGAAAAGAGATAACACAGAAGTGACTTCTTGTCTGTGCAAAACAAACTGCTAAGAGATGGTTGCAGGAAAGCAACATTTTCCTCAATATTTCAGGATACGGCTTAAATCTCATTTAATCTCTCTAAGGAAACACTAGATAACCACAACATGCTTATGAGTATAGCAGAAAATGTGTTTATGTTCACACTTTGCCTGGCCAGTAAAATCCTGTGAGAATTGGTGACTTAAAGCAGAAAACTCGTTAACAAACACCTAATTCTGCTCGTTTGCATGGAATGGGGCAATTTACCTTGGTGCGTTGCAGGGATAACCCACGGGAGACTCGTCTGAAGTCGTCTTTATGAGCATCTTCGAGTTAGCGAGGAGATGTTGCAAAATTAGATCCAGCTTCATCACATTTGCTCAAGTGAGACAGCTTTTATTGCATTGTGAAGTGTCTCGTTGGCCCCAGCGCAAATAAAGCCTGACATAAGCAACACACCAAGAGCCGACTGTTAGACTTAATAAGATTTTTAACAAACCTTTTGCCACCTGCAACCGGTTGGGAAGATTTGAAAGTCACTTAGAAGTGTGCAGCAGGAAAGCATGCATAAATTATGTGGGCAGTGGAAGGGACTGATGGGGTTTCGTATCAGATCATTAGATGATCTAATGTATTAGAATCTCTTTCCATATTAATGTTAATCCGGTGTTTTCGCAGCATTAATGCTTCTGAGTACTCTGCTGGAATTAACACAGAAGAAACAATCTCCTGCAGAGATGACAGTGAGTAAAAATGAATAACGGGACGGTTTGGGAAATTCAACAAAGTTCTTAATGGCATCGAGCTGAGAAGAGGAAATAAGACCTCCGTTATGAGAATCTAAGCGGTCTTTTCATGGAGAAGCTGGATTGTAGAAACAAGATTATGTTTTTTTTTTTTTTTTTGTCACTCTTTTGTCATTTAATTGCAGTTTGCAAATGCAGACATCAGTTTTTTAATTTCTTAAGGGACTAAAAATATGCAAGCCAACTTGACCCTAGGAGGGGAAAGTAATTGTAGATCTGTTAGTTCAATTTCAACAGAGACAACCAGACATGTTTACTGCTAACCTTTCAGCTGTAAGAAATCACTTAAACAGAACTTGTATGACTACACAAAGTATGTTTCATACACACACACACACAAAAGAAAAAAAAAATTCTGTGCAACGACTTTTTCCAGTAAGATAATGAAAAATGTTTGAAAACCAACACTATAAATCACCCTGAAAAAATATCTACTTTGTGTTTGTCTAGCTACTAAACAAATGCATAGAAATTAGAAGTTACAAAATACTTTAGATCTGTTTTTTTTAGGAGCTGCATAAGCAGAGAATCAAAAAAGGATGTTTGACAGAAGCAAAAGCATGTAGACCGACTATAATTTAGGTGCATTTTAAAGCCAGAGTTGAGCAAATATTATTTGGTTTTGTAAAGGTTTCATCATTTGAATGGTTATCTCATGATACTCTTTTCATTTTTAAATTTGTTGAGAAAATACGGCCTGATTAAATGTCAAACCTCGTCAAACATTCAAAAGTCTCAAGCTGAGAGAACTTGAACTTCTCGATCCTCTTTCATCCGAGCGACCGCGTTTTATCCAGTTTCAGATTTTTGAAAACATTTCCTAAACCCACCTCCCAATGCGTCTCAAACTGGTGTTTAGTATTTCAGCGGGGGTGTGAGTAATTGCCGCATTATTAATCATTGAACTTCTTTTGTCCTTGTATTTGCGCCTGAAGCTGTTAAGCGATAAACAACCTATACATCTTTCCTGACAAGAAGTATAAACTTCTAAGCCTCTGTGGTCTGTCTGTGTTATATTTTCTTCTCCGAGGTAATGGATGCTCAGCGTTTTGTTCCAGGTTTTTTTTGTTATTGACTGGAGGAATATTTTAGTGGAATCCTGTAAAATGGAGAGTTATTTAAGGCTTGGGTCACAGAGTGCAGTCTGCATTGTGCGCATGTCTCTGCCGTTTCTGCCATCACAGGAGAAAATGGACCGAACGTTTTAACACCGCTCTTATTGATTCTTTCTGCTTCTTTTAAAAACGTGTGTTTAATTTAACCACTGCTGCCGCTTTGTTTCCATTTCTTTCAGAAGCTCCATTTAAAAAAAAAAAAATGAATGTAGTAAAAATACGAAGTCATGCCCAAGATTTATTGTAGGTTTACATTTCAGACGTTTTTGCAAATAAAAGATACACCAAAATGTGTACACAATCCCTTCTAAGTAGTCTGGGGGAAGACATTTATTTGTCATGCTTTAAAAGTGTCTGAGCAGTGCAATAAACCGAGCCTCTAATTGCTGCTATTCGACGTAAAACATCTACATTTTTCATAGTATTATCCAGTTAATCATGTCTAGAATCACAAACCTAACATGGTGCACTTCACAGTTTATTCAGGTTCCTTGTAAAATTATAAAAATAAAACAAGACATTAAATAAATTCAGATTTTATTGCAGTAGCAAAATCTCAGATGAAAAAATTAGCCCTATGAAGAACCGAATGTTAAAAATAAGTAATTTTTTTCTTCAACAAAATCACCTGCGCTACTTTTGTTCACTCCTAAAATACATCTACAAGTAATGTATAGGACCTAGTTTGAATTTATGCTTAGCTTATTAAGGTTGATCAGATTTTAATTGAATTAAGCAAAAAGCTTACAGTTTGTTTTCAAGATCCAGCAGCTTGATTCAGAAACACTGAAATGCTTTGCAGTAATTTTAAATAGTTGGAGTTAGTCTTATAAGTATTGTTTAATAATTTCATATTGGTAGTTCACATGTTTTGCTGTTTATTTCATCCAAATGTTGCAGTTAGCACAATGCTAAGTTGAATAACTGGTATTTAGACAGATTTTTTTTTTCTCTCGGGGTAAACGTACAAAATGTCAGTTTGGTCGAGGTTATTTGTTGATTTTTTTAATCCGTGTTAATTTTTGTCCTGCTGTTATCAGCCTGCCTTAATTGTGTAAGTCCTTTCAATTATTTTATTATGTTTAATGAGTCTCCAGTCTGTGCTTTGATCCTGCTTTAAATCCACACCTAAATGGATCATTTAAGAATAAACGTCCCCTGGTAGAGCTCTCACTGAATATTAGACCCGCTAAGCTCTTAGTTTTCCAGTAAAACCCTGAAAAGGCTCCGTCTCTGACGTATGACAACACATCATAGTTTACATCGTGCAGCGCTGTACACATATTGGCACTTGTATAAAATCCAATTAATTCATCTTTTATTGCAGCAGCATGATTTGACACTGGATATTTCAGAAAGAAATTGCATATTTAATTTGAGCGCATTTTGTGAGAGGGGCAGGAAATCACAAGACCATTTATCTTCTACCTGCTCCTTTTCAAACAATTGGTGTAAAATTGCACGTCGGTTGGCATGACTCTTATTAGCGCCAAATAAATAAACATTATGTGGGGAAGGAAAAAAAGGTCTGCTACAAAATCACTGGTGGCAAATCTATTGGCATGATCCAATTTAAAATTAATATTCTACGAACTGTCGCTGTCCTTTTAGCTGTTCTCCACTAATCAGGCTCTCTGTCCAAGGCTGCTTTGGACGGTTGTTAGCATTTACTGGACTGCGCTCAGAAGATCAGAGCAGATCAGCAGGGATTCTTCGACAAGCGCAAAGAACCCGATCAGAAAGAATAACTCAAATCTAAAGAGAAGAGCGTCAAAGACAAGGAACAGGGACAGGAAACGTTTTCATGCTGTGAAGGAACAACGGGATGCTATAACTGTGAGGATTTCACAGATCCTTTACTCGTGACAGGTGATTTCTCGCTCTCTCTGTTTAGGTACACTAAGATGAAGACAGCCACCAACATCTACATCTTCAGTCTGGCCCTGGCGGACGCCTTGGTCACCAGCACGCTTCCCTTCCAGAGCGTCAACTACCTGATGGGCACCTGGCCGTTCGGGGACATTTTGTGCAAAATGGTGATGTCCATCGACTACTACAACATGTTTATCTCCATCTTCACTCTCACCACCATGAGCATCGACCGCTACATCGCCGTGTGCCACCCGGTCAAGGCGCTGGACTTCAGGACGCCGCGGAACGCCAAGATCGTCAACATCTGCAACTGGATTCTCTCCTCGGCCATTGGGCTCCCGGTGACGTTCCTGGCCTCCACTGTCACCAGTAAGCATGAGCACGTGTTTGTTATGAGCAAAGACGTTCAAAAGGAACATAGGAAGCTTTGTTTGAGACGGAGAGTATCTAAACAACTGGTTATGTGCGTCACGTAACTGAATAAATGCTGTGCACCCTTTCTGGAAGCAACAAATAAACTAAGATTGTGAAATCGCGTGGAAATGTACTTGAAGCGTATAATGTTTCATTGCAAAACATTTATTTTGGAAAGCTATTAAAAGATGAAAAAAATTAAATCTAACTCCAGTAGCAAAACAAAACCTGGAAAAGCTACGAAACGCTAATATTTGGTGGCTCTGCAACTACTTATTTCTGTATTTAACACAGATTAATGAATAAATTAATCTGCCTTTCCCACATTTTGGCCTTGCAGCAGTCCTAGAAAGTCACTCACAATAATGCAAAACTAGGTCTGCTGATTAATACTGTGAGGAGAGAACAGAGAACCTGGTGCAGTAATTACATTAGATGAACTCTGTGTTTTACCAGCAGCTTGACTGGCTGAGAGACATTTACTGGACACAAAACCTACAACTTTCTTGACTATATGCCCAAAGAATTTGCGTTATATAAAATGTGCAGAGAGTTATTGGCTGGAATGTCACCAGGTATTTTTCTGAATCCGTTTCTGCCTTTGGTTTGGGCAGGACGGCCTACAGAGTCTGACTTTGAACAATAAAACCCTCCAGCACAACAAACCTGACAGACGTTACTCAGTGTGTACAAACTTCTCCCTACAATTAATCGTTTAGTCGTCAGCATCTTTCTCAAAGTCACAATGATCAATAAATCAATTCAACGCATGATAACTTAAAACAAACAATAGTTTCCATTGGCATGAATTATTGTTAATCTCTTTTTTTCTCTCTCTTTCTACCAAAAACCGGATGATAAAAGTCTTAAGCTTGGTGTTTTGGTCTCAACTAGCCCTTATTTGGAAGGACAATTTTGTTTACAAGAGACTTCAAAATTCATTTTATTTCATTTTATTTGCTGTCAAAATTCATTTGATTTATTTTGGATGTTTGAAATGCCGTCTGGTTCCAGTATTAAATCAGAATTTGTCAGGTAAGGAATTTTACCTGACAAATTCCAGTTAACCAGTTAACGGACTGGTTCGTCCGTTAACTGGCGAACTAGTTAACGGACGGCGATGTGGCATCTTGCAGTTTATTTTCTTTTATTTAGACACCAGTAGGCAGTTCACAGGTGACACCAGGTGAGACACAGAACTTAAATAATAAGGGGAACAGGTGAGGGGAGAAGCTGATCAGGAGACAAACATGAGCTAAATTAACAGAGGAGACAGAGGCTTGAGAATGAGCTAAAGTCAAATAGACGAGAAATAAAACCTGACATCCGACAGAAAACTAAACCCATGAAACAACGCATCCCAAAGCTCTGACATCATGACAGAATTTAAAGTTTGTTGATCTTTTCGAATGTGTTCTTGCGTTATCATTTTGCCATTACCATCATATTCCTCAAAAATGGTCTCAGAACAACAATATTATACCGCAATAACTTCTGGAACAATTTATCGGCCAGAAAAATGTGTTATTGTTACTCAAAGTGCAAATTGTGTCTAAGTTGTTATCCTGGAAAGAAGAAGTTGTCTTGCTAATGTTGAAGTTCGCATTGGTTCGTGCACGACCAAAATCACGTGATGATGTCATCGAGCAAGTTCTAGTGACTTTGACGATAGCCAATAGCTGCTTTCCTTGCTGAGAGGTTGACAACAGCGTCCAGTTTCTGTATGGAGTTCAGTCCATTAGCACTGGACTCAGCAAATGACATTCGTGAAAATAGGTAGATGAAAATTTCTGACGTCTTTGAGACACAGATATGATTTTCATAAAAATACCAAAACAAAAAAAAAACAATTTAATCAGTGGTTAAAGAAACCTTTTAATAAGGTGGTATTGAAACTCGTCTCTGATGATTATGCAATGATGTAACCTAAAGGTTTAGCTCCTTTAATTCTTTCCGTGTTAGCGTTGATAATCAAAAACAATAAATATAATGACTGGACAAGTACACACAAAGGGCTCATAAACGACAAATTTATGTTGACTAATAACTGTAAACACACACCATTTTGAACAGATTAAACAGGGCCTTAATGAGCGCCCCTCTAGCACAAACATCGCCGTGAGATCTAGTCGTCTCCATCTAAAATATAGATTTCATAGGAGGGCGTTGAGCATGTGAACGGTTGCTCGGCAACATAAGTTGGCATAAAATGAGCTTTTGATGTTTCTACATTTAATGGTTCAAGCTGGAGTTCGTGCTTCTGAGAAGTGCTTGAATCAAGCTTTGTTAAAACGAAACAAGCTATTATAAGTCTTTATCTTGACCAAGAGGAGGAAGAAATGTTTTATTCACTGTATTCATATTTTATGCCACAAAGTGCCCCAAGGTTCCTTTAATGTCTTTTTCTTTTTTACTGCAGCTCTGCATTATCTTATCTCATTGAGCCTTATCTCCAATAAGGCTCAATATTTCCCAGGCTCACTAATTGTGCATTATTATTTCTAATAATAATGCACAATTACTAGAAATAATTGTGTATGCCTAAGATAATTTTTAAATACACTCTTCAAAGAAAAAGTAGGTAAATACAACTATTATTCATCACATTTGAAGAATATCCATCCAGCTCTTTCTGCATTAACAAATAATTACAGATCAGACACAAAAAGATTTAGATTCAAGCCCCTAAAACATCACTAGATATGTTTTAGGGGACTCAAAATATTCTCAAAACTCAACTAAATATATAGCACTTTATTTTTTTTATTGAAATGACCCATCCGTCGTTTACAGCGATTGATCCTTAGGGTCATAGGGTCGCTGGTGCCTATCTCCGGGGCTCAGTGGGTGAGAGGCGGGGCACACCCACTCTCTTACGAGAGACAGCAAAGAGGAAAACTGCATAAATAAGAAGAGAAAGTAGCTGCAGCTGTTTTCATCTCACTTCTAATTTATAATTCAATGATTCCTACTGCAGAATTTCAAATAAGCCAGCAGTCAAAGTGTCAGCCGGAGTGCGCTCAGCGGTTGCACAGTGTATGTACTTTGGAACTGCAGTTCCTCCGTTCACCAGTGGAGATTAATGTCAGAAGGGTGAAGCGGTCCGCCCCAACCTGACACTTCCTTTAGTTAACATGAAGTCATGTATTCACACATTGAAACTCCTCTTCTTCTTTTCTGTGGCGTCTCGACACAGCGAAAGAACAATTAGGAAAGTTCTGCATGCTAATTGGTCCACACACTAGCTATAAAAAAAAAAATGTATGGATTAAAATCTCTCAGTTGCCAGCATCATGTACAGTTCTGAGGCCCAAAGAAGCAAACACAGCAGCCTACTTAATCTTAAAGTCAAAAGGTCCCAGCAGTAACGGAGGGAGAGGAGTGGCTGCCACGCAAAAGAAGAATGAACAAACTGTTCATTCATCCAACACTCGGTGCAGGTGTTGGATGGATGAGTCTCCGGGCTCCACCAGGAAAAGTCATTAATATAGGAACAGACATTTAAAAAAAAAAAAAAAGAAGGGTAAGACGAACGAGTCAATGCGGCGGAAGGAGTGAAAGTCAAATGCAGTCTTAGAGGAATTTCACAAAAGTAGAGCAACGTACGATATGATAGAAACAAAGAATTGTCCAATGTAGTCGAATCAGGCCAATCCTCGATCACATAATAATTGGTTACTGTATTATGTTATGTGAAGTGCTTTGAACTGCTGTGTTACTGGAATTTGCTAGAGAAAAAAACTTGACATAACGAGCAACCTGATTCTGGGGGACAGTGCAATGAACTGTGTGGGTTAATACAGCCCAACATCTAACATTTATTTTAGATTTATCCTCTTGTAGCTTCGGCATCGTTGAACTTGGACTACAACTTTTCTGCACCCCTAAGGGGAGAGTCCAAGTACACAAAAAATTCATTTAAGGGCTAAAAAAGTTTGGAATGTCCCTTTCAGAACCAGGTGAAACACTTCTGGGAAAAAGTATTTAAGCATATTTGTCTTTCTGCACAGACGCCAACATTGTCGACTGTAAGCTGGACTTCCCCAGCCCTGCATGGTACTGGGAAACCTTAATGAAGATCTGCGTGTTCATCTTCGCCTTCATCATGCCCATCCTCATCATCACCGTCTGCTACGGGCTCATGATCCTGCGGCTCAAGAGTGTCCGGATGCTGTCGGGCTCCCAGGTTAACACAAACGTTTTTTTATTTTCTTTGCATATTTAAAGACGAATATTCTTCAAAACAAAACTCAGATCTCACAGACTCTTGATTGCATATGATTGGAGGATTGGCTTCTATCTCATTAATGGATTCATTATATTTCAGAGTAATCGAGGACAATGGGAGACTGTCTAGAGCACGCCTTGAAATACAGTCCACTCAATAAACTCCAGATAAAACAATTAGACGAAATCAGCTGAAGCAGGGGGCTGTAATTTAATTTTAATTATATGCTTAGAACTCACCACTCTAGCTGACTGAAAGATAACTTGGCTCCTGTGTTTTATATAAGAACTTCATATATATATATAAAAAAAAGATGTAATTAATGAAATCTTTGTGATTGCTTCAAATGAAATGTTTTCTCCACAATATTATGTTGTTTTTTTTTGTTTTGTTTTTTTGTTGCTGTGCTCCCATCCCCCTACAAACGTGCCACGCAAACCCGCACAGGAAAAGGACAGGAATCTTCGAAGAATCACCCGCATGGTCCTGGTGGTGGTCGCCGTCTTCATCATCTGTTGGACCCCGATCCACGTCTTTGTCATCATCTCTGCTCTGATCAACATCCCCAGCTCCACCCTGCAGACCGTCACCTGGCACTTCTGCATCGCCCTGGGCTACACCAACAGGTACGAAGCGCGCTGTGATCGTTTCTAAATGGGATTAGAGGACACGGCGGTGCAAACCACATTTTCATGCATTGCATATAAGGAAACATCACACATCGGTGCCACAGTAATCAGCATGGTCACTTCCAGTTTTTCTCCCCTTTTTTAAATTCCAGACACTTAAATTTACCTCCTGTATTTGGTAAGGTTGTCTTTAAACTGCATGACTTGGGTCTTGTTTACTCACAATGTTTCAGCTCTGCCTATTGGACTGAAATCAAAGCTAACTTTGTCCTCAAGTCACAGTATACTTACTTTAGTTGTATGATTGTCCATCTGGAAGAACTGCTTCCAGATCAAGCTTTAGATCAAGCTTTAACTTCCTGGTGATCTGGGCTGCTGCTTTGGTATTCCCACAAAATGTTCTTTCTTGAGTATGAAATAATATTTTGTAAGTCGCCTCATTTAATGATGGGATGTTCTTCTCAAGCTTTCCTGTCATTGCTCAAAACTTAACTTTGGTCATTATGGCAGAACACTTCATTTGTAGTTTCCAGTTGTATGTCTCCAAAAATTAAGGTCTTTATTTTTGAGTGTATTTCCAAATTGTAATCTCTGGTTTTTGTAGCTTTTGTGGCTTTCCAGCCACAAAAGCTGAACATAAGTTGTTGTTTCAACACAACAGAACAGAAGTTGTGTTGAAACACAACACAACTTATGACAACTTATTCCATTATGACACTTTCTTATCGGCTTCAATCAACATTTTCTTTAGGCCGGTTGACTTTTATAAAATAAAACCACATTTTTTTTTATTGATATCAACTGATATTGAAACTGGCTGATCTGATCAGTTTAGCTTTGACCGTTCTCCTGGCGGTGAACAATATTTAATGGAGTAACATAACCACATTGACATATAGTCAATAATGAGCAGGTATTAGAAAATTGCTTTAAATATTCAAGTTCAACTAGCACACAGTTCAATACCAGCTATAAACCTAGAAATCTTAACCCACCTTTGCTGTCACTGTTTTTATACTAGTGTATAAAAACCCTGTTTAACCCTTACCTAGTCTTAAGAGATGGAGTCTTTGGCCCCACTTGGTTATTACCCTCTGCGCGGTCCGGCGGGTTTGTACTGACCCTGTGTGCGCTTTTACAAGATTTGCGTGTGTAGGGTGGTATGTGTGTGTGTGTGTGGTTTCGGGAACTGACAGTCTGATGGGACAAACCCCATTGCTTCCCCACTGTCTGACAATGACATCTGCCACACTCCATCTGAGTGTCACAGTAAGACCTCGGGAGGGTTTAACAAAGGACACTTAGATATGTAAAGCCTGGTGAAACCTTGAAGTCTTAACTCAGATACAAACTGTCCAGAAGGCAAGTAAGAATCGATCCAATGATGTTTTGAAGTGTCTTGTTTTTAGATAGCTCCTTAAACTGGGTGACAAAGGATGAAGATTATAAAAAAGATAAATAGAAAATGCAGAAACTCTCGGTCAAAATGCATGTTTTGTCAAGTTGTGCCTCTCACAGTTTTTCCACAACCCAATGGAGTTAACATAAATAAAAAAATCTGTTTAGAATTTTCAGTGAAATTTGATTTCACCAACATTTGTCCATTTCTCCTGTCCTCCCACCCCGCAGTAGTCTGAACCCCGTTCTTTACGGCTACCTGGACGAGAACTTCAAACGTTGCTTTCGTGAGTTCTGCACCCCGAGCGCTTCGGTGCTGGAGATGCCGAACTCATCCAGAACCGGAGCCACCAGCCGCAAGGCCCCAAGGCGTGAACACAACGGCACAAACACGAGCGAGAGATCCAATCAGCAGGTATTCAACAGCTCTGTGAGCAGAAATAAACCTTAAAGATAAACTTTTTAAAGCCTTTAAACCGTCACATGTGACTTTCTATTCCTTTGCCTTTCGTTGGCACAAAGTCAGAAGTTTGAGAGAGACAAACGGAGGAGGAATCACACAGACGTGTCACAGAAATGCCTTTTTCCCTCTCTGCAGGTATGACTAGTCTTGGAGGGGTCGTCGGTGGACTCCCGCTGTTGCGGAGGAGCTGCCAACGACGATCTCAACTCTGAAGTCACGCAGGTCACCACAGGGCTATAATTAGTGCACGGAAACCACAAAAGCAAACATGGCCGACACGGAAGAGCACAGATCACCTTCGCCGCTCCCAGCTTCTGTAGTTCTGCTGGAAGTCAGGTTGTAAACCTGCAACTTCATGCTTTTTGATTTGAAACAAATAATTTTGTCTTCATAGAAACAAGGCAGTTGGGAGGAAAAAAAAATTTCAAGAATCATTAAAAGAAACTCACTTTTCTAGTTTGAGAAGGACTGTATGCTTTATAGGTAGAAATATTTCCCGGTAACAAGACAGAAGGATTGATTGATCTATAAAACCACTTTTACAGCCTGGTATATGCTTCTTTCTGCCTTATTAATCCTAAGCCCCGGCCCGAGCTCTCAGCTTATCTGTAACGCTTTATGATGAGCTAACAAGTCAATTGTTTGCCTTTGTTCGTTGGCCTTCCTGCCACTTTTTCTCCAGACGTTCTTTTGAGGATGGATGTGGCTGAAGATTGTTGGAAAGAAAGGGTTTGTGTTTGTCACTGCTGGAAGACTGTGTGGTATTTTGGCCTTCAAAGAGACTTCACTGAATGGGAGGTGAAATTCGAAACGATTTCTCTCCGCTGCGCTTTTCAAAATGCCTTTGTACGGCTGCGGCGGGGGAGGGCACCTCACCCGAGCAGCGAACGCCGACCGCTCCGGCTTCAGCCACTTCAGGGCTGCGCCGTCCGTTGCCATTTCCTCACCTACGATTTCACCGCGGTGGACGAATGAAAACATTTCTGAATGTACATAAAGGGAACCATTTGTGTTTGTCGCAGTGGATCGCTGTGCCAACCCGTGCTCCAAACCAGCAGGAGGACTGTCAGTGCAGCCTGCACGGCGTGCCATTTTAGTGCAAACGCGTGTCTCTACTGCTGTATGATTAGCCGCTGTTGAGCAGCTGTTATATGAAGGAACTTCAAGGCGAGCCAAACAGGACCGCACAGCACATTGTTATTTCTATGTAAATATGCTTGTGACGACATGTTCCGTATCTACATGTAAAATGTCTTGTTTAGTCGCTCTGCTTGATATTCTCTAAACCATATTTTTTATTATGAAGCTTTGTAAAAGAGGAAAAATCTTTCTAGATGTAAACTAGTGTAAGTGTTCATATGCTGAAATATATGTGGTAAATGCAAAATCATGACAATTATCATCACCAAATGGAGATTTGTTTTTGTTGGGTTTTTTTTTTTTTCCTAATCAGACGTGTTGGTAACTGCAAATGTTTTCAAATCGATGTTACAATGTGACAAACTTCCTGCTTTGAGTAAAATACGTCACTTTGCGCAAATAATTGCTTAATTTTTACTTGCACAGCTTTTCAGCCATCTGTTAAAAAATTAATAAATAAAATGTCAATTGTAATTTCTCGCAGATGGCTGAACACGTGACGCGTTTCCATGGAGCAATCAACCCAACCATAGCAGCTTTGTTTGATTTGTTCTTCAGGAAAACTCACAGAGCAACTTAAAGAGGAAAACAACTAGACTCTTCCCTTGCACAATTCATGCACCGGTACAGAGACACAAACTTAATCTGATATGTTGGCAGCACCCCCAACTTTATTAAAGCGCATGATACCCAAAGACAAAATCTTACCCCAGAAGATCCAGAATGTTAATATCATGAAGACTTGAGTTTTAAAATTTTGAAATATAGGAAGTTTTTTTGCAAACAAAGTCCACTTCTGGCTATAGTTACAAAGTTAATAAAGTTGTATTTGAACAAATCATTTAAAAGAAATCTATGTCCCAAACCATGGACACGGTCCTCATGGTAGGGATTATAAATTTTGCAAACATGACTCCAGAACTATTTCTGCGACGTGGAGATGTTTGTTTTGCAAAGACGGAACAACAGATCAGGTCGAAACTTTGTGGTTGAAGCGAATGGCAGAAAATTAAATATGTGGCAACTTATGAAATATCAGGAAATCTGCATTCCATATACATTGATATAACTCACAAATATCTAAATCTCCTTGGAGGATTGTTATGCAAATCAGTGCTTCAGTTTACACGTGAAACCATAGCACATGTTGATATCGGTGCTAATAACCTGTAGCATTTTTGTCCTACAAAACATTTGTGATGGAGGCTTGAGCTTGTATCAGATGCACCAGGATCACACCAATAAGAATTTGGTGACTCTCTGGTTTGGAGTAACTGTTACTACAACATTAGTACTAGACTGATATGGACACCCGTTCCCAGAAAAGGGTCCAATCAACTTGAATTCCTGCACATTTTTAAAAAGGTAAACAAACAAACATCAGTACAGGTTGAACAGTAAGAAGCGCTGAAAGCAAGAAGCTCACAGCTCTGATAAACGGCTCTTCAGAGCAATGTGACCTTGATGTCAGTTTGATGACTTTAAGCCCAGAACAATTTTCTAGGTTGATTTTTAGCAGCTTTCATTGGCGTTACACTTTTCTTAAACAAAGAGTCTAAAAACCCGACTGCTCCATTGCCAGTGTTTAAGTTGCTGGTTTGGGTTTTGCTTCTCGTTGGGTTAAATTATGGAAGAAACATCCAACAGGACAGACATGAGACAAAGAGAGAAAATGGAGAACTGCACCTGCTTAGAGTACATTTATATATGCCTTTTTTTTTTATTTCCAGTTTCACTACGAGAATGTAAAGACGACAACATAAACTGAAGAAATTATGACTGAGAGCTTGTGGAAAGACAAAAAAACGAGAAAAAAAAATAGTTTTCAAACATCTGGAGATGAGTAAAAGTATGACGACTACGGCTTACTTCAACCTTTGTTCTTGTCTAAACTTTTGTCAAAAGGAGAGGTTTAAAATATATTTCTTACTTTAACTTTAGAGGCATCCTTGAACAAAATTCAGACAGTTGTGTTTCTATGATTTAAGAGGATTTTTTTGTTATTATTTGGACTAAGAAATACAACGTACTCACATTTGAAAGATATGTGGTACGTATCTTTCAAATGATACGTACCACATATCATTTGAAAGATGATAGCTGAAAAACATCAGGTGATGCCATGTTGTGTTAAAGCCTGACCTCTCTTTCCCATTGATTACAAACATATTTAAATTTTCATAAAAGGCTTAATTTATTATCTTTGTTAAAAGGCAGACAAAACCCCCACTTATTTTTTCTTCCTACTTTTATTTTTTTGCTTTCTCCGTTTCTTCGTAACTTCAGAAGTAAATTTTAAGCAATTGGCAAAACATTTGGGGATAAAATTAAGCTTTTAATGTTTTTTTCCCCCATAAAGTCTCCTGAATGCTTTTTAAACTAAGTAAAAAGTGTCCTGCAGCATTTCTGTTCATGCCAAACTAACTTCCAAAAAGCATTTTTCAAACAGTATTTCAATTCAGTGTTTATGTTCATTCCCTCTAAAATGCCATGCTTTTAAATGTCTTCTTTCCACAAGAAGACATTTGCTCAATATCTACCTTTGTAGTTTTTTTTGGTCCAAAATAGAAAGACTTTATTCAATAAAACTTGTACTTAACAAATAAAGTACTTAGACTTTAGTTAGATATTAGATTGCATTCATAACAAAAAATGTAGATACTTTAGAGGACCAGCTTGAAAAAAGATGTTCTTTTCTCCGAGGGAAGCAGGTGGAGCATAAGCGAAACCAGGACAATATGGTGCTTTCATGAGCAAAGTTGTTCCAAAATACATGCTTTGTTAACAATTAACCCCTAAAATGTCCTGCTTTTTAGGACATAATTTAGATGATTTACAAAAAGATACAAACAAAAATATAACAATAATAAAATAATAAAGACAATTCTCCACAAACGGAGCTGTGATTGCCGCTCACGAACACAAAGCTGCAGATTTCCATTTCTGTGAATTGTCCAAAATATAACATTGTTCCTAAATTATTGCTCCTGGAATCAGGTGCACAGACCTGCAGCTCGAAAGGCAGCAGAAGCTGCGTGGCAGGAAAATAAAACAGCGATGTTGCATTTGCAATTTACTTATGGCACAAGGAAGACAATGACTGTTCAATTCTGAGCCATTTCATCTGCGACGCATCATGACTTGCTGTGTTCTCGTAAATAACTCGTCCCGTGACTTATTCCACGCCACGTGACCCGCTTTTCAAGCTGCATGTAATCTGTCGTCCAGACGCTGGTGTCTCGTTAATAGATGCCATTCTAAGATGCTTTACTAATATTATCATGGAGAAGAAGAGCAACTGTAAATGTCACTGAATGTCTTTGTTTCTTGCTCCTGAATAAACGATCAGCTGCTCTGGAGCCTCAGCGTTTGGTGTAAATTTATGAACGGTGTTCTGCTCTCCACCAAACACACGACAAAAAAAGATCTCCGTCTCTGTGTGCTGAGATATGAAGAGGAATAACAAAGAACGACATCAAAGAACCGTGGGATATATGATACATTACAGGCAGTGATGCTGTGGACTGAAGCAGGCAAAAGCAGGTAGACATATACATGTATATATATGTATAGAGAGAGATAATAGAGTTGAGGTCAGAGTGAGGTTCTGAAAAAAAATTAAATAAGACAACTGGTAAAAACTGTTGCTTTCCAAATTATAATTGAATTTAATTTTTGTGAGCTGAAGACTCAAGTCAGTAGAAAATAACTTTATTTCCAAACCAGCGTATTTCTGCTTGTGGCAAACTGACGAAGGACGCAAGTGGAAACGTGTTTCTCCTGAAATCGAGTCGTTTCCAACCCATTTCATCGGGTTGTTGGAGTCTTCACTTCAACGCTTCTTTGATCCTCTCCTTCCACCCTGGGAGTTGGTGAAGTTGTGTGAGAAACTTTTTGGCTCTAATTGAATTGATTTTGCTGGGGAAAGATCACGAAAGTAGTTTGTTGCTTTTCCCCCCATTTTCTGGTTGAGGTTCCTGGAAGACAATATACTGATTTTGATTCTTTTCTTTCCTTTGACAGTCTGAAACTTAAATGTTAAAATTTTTTAAAAGATTCAAAGTCGGACTGGCTCGTCTGTTTTAGATCTGAATCTCAAACCCCAGTCCTGCGTTACTCAGATGCGTCTCTGATCCAACAGAGACGCATCTGACCATTCAGCTGAATGGTCATTCAGCTGAATGGCTGAATGACCATTCAGCCATTTGCCAGAAGCAAATGGCTGAATGGTCTTTCTCCTGCTGCATTAACTCGATGTCCAAAACTGGTGGTCAGACATTTTCCTCTAGCATTTTATAGTAGAGAGCAGAAATCACAGTTGCATCAAACACACTTGTAGAAACTGCAAGGTGGTCCCAGACCATCACACCACCTCCACATCAGGTAAGATGTTCCCATTTTCATCGCAGCCCCTGAGCCGGACTGTGACGCTCTCAAAAGTGAATATCTGCGTGTCATCGGTGTGACAAGACCTTGTGTCCAGATGAGAGTCACATTGATCAGTCGTGTTGCCAATCTAACAGTTTACTCCGGAGGGATGCTAATGCTAACTAATGCTAAAGCTTCGATGACAAGTATTGGAAATTGTAATTTTGGCAACAAATTGGACAAGATTCACATTTACACTTTTACTTTTTAAGCACTTTGAGTTGCCTTGCTGCTGAAAATGTGCTATAGAGATAAAGTTACCTTACTGTGATTTGTTTACAGATCATGCCACTGTAATTCAGAAAGGAAAGGACAGCACTGCAGAGCTCAAAGTAAGAGCTTTGCAAAAAAAAAAAAAAAAAAAAAAAAAAAAAAAAAAAAAATAAAAAAAAAAAAAAAAACCACAATAACAAAAAAGCTGTTGGTGTTAAAATTGCCGGAAAACAATTAGGAAATTAACAAAAAAGTG
>CAEGAD010030991.1:0-66668 GCA_903067055.1 Poeciliopsis paucimaculata | reverse complement strand
CATTTTTTTTTTTTTTGCTGTGGTGGCTGTTATTTAACACATACACACACACGAACAAAAATAATTTTAAAAAAAATTCCAAACCCAAAAAAAAAAAAAAAAAAAAAAAAAAAAAAAAAAAGAAGTAAATAAATCTAAACCACATCACCTTCAGCTTTTCACTATTGATCAAATGTGACTCTGCGGGAATAAATCGCCTGTCCCTTTTAATTCTGATTTCCGTGCGTGATATATATTGTGATCACCTGTCAGATGCGGCGCCTGCGCACTAGAGCGGAAGGCGGAGTGGGGCTCTGTTTGCTCTCAATCTGCTGCTGCCCTGTGCCCTCCATCCCTCTTGCTTAGACGGGCTGACACTGAGCGGGAGTTATCCGACGAGGACTGAGGAGGATGGCGAAGCAGATCCGCTACCGATGAAGGTACGCCTTCACTGGGCTACGTTCAGAACGGCACCGCGTTTTAGTATTTGACATTGTGACCGTGGAGGGTGAAGGATGCTTGGCTGCAGGATGGGAGGGAATGAGAGGGTGATGGTGGACGGGGCAGGGAGGGGGGGAACACGGCTTTGATACCAGATGGTATGTTGTGAAATTAAAACGATGACAAGGGATTCGGTTAGATGTTTAAAATGCCCCCACATAGTAGGACCGTTTAGATAATTTGTCGATTTGAACAGGTGTCTGGTCGTTGACATAAATAAACAGTACGTGGTAAGGTGTTTTTCTCACTCCTGGACCTGTCGTGGATGTGTTCTCGTTCAGAAGGATCTTGTGTCAGGCAATGCTGTGTTCTCCACACAGATCATCTGCTGTGATAATGTCAAATCCGACTATGCTTGTGGGCTCAGCAAAGCAGTCATAACGTTGGGCTAAAGGCAAATATATGCACTCACTTAGAGAGATCGTTTCCCCCCGCGGACCTGCACCCACTTCAAGCTTTGCATTCTTAGTGAAGTGGGTGTTTAGAAAGAAGAATTTACTAAGATGCATGATTTGGTGGCTGCCTACCCGGATGTGCCTGCAGTTTCTTCATAGAGAGGGAGAGAGATAGATAGATAGATAGAGAGAGAGAGAGAGAGAGAGAGAGCCTCTTAGATTCCCCCGTATTTACCTGTGTTGTTATAAAACATATCCTGCAAAAGATTTCTCTCTCTTAGACAAGCATCACTGGGATTCGTTCATTGTGGATTAACAACCCAATCTGAATCTGTGCTGGTTGCAGCAGCAGAGCCAGTTGTAGCGGGCTGAGGATCTCCTTCGTCGCTGCACGTTGGGCTGCTTTATTACATTGCAGGAAAGAGATCACGAGTGATCATCGGAGCGGCTCGAAAACTGTCCGTGGTGCTGAAAGCAGCAGTAGATAGAGAGTGAATCGACAAAATCAAAGTGGACATTTATTAGGAATGGTTTTATTTGAACATATATTTTCTTTTTTTCCTTTTCCTTTTTATTTTTATGAAGAATTCCTATCTGAAGCATTGAAAGCACATTTTGTTCATTTGATGTAATTGCATTTATATGAAAAAGGAGAAAATATTTATTTAGGTAAAATGTTCCTTTTCAAGGCGTCAAACACATTATGACCACTGACACGCGGCGTTAAGTCATAGTAATGACTTTCTCATTACTATGTCACCTTTTAGTAGGTGGAGTACAGTCGATCAGTAAAAACAATCTAGAAGCAGAAAAATTGGCTTATCCTTAAAAAAAAATTCAGCCAACTTCACAAGAACCCAGTTGTGGTGATAAGATGACTGGGGTAAAGCATCTTCAAAACTGCACCTCTATTGGGATTTTCCTTGTCTGCAGGGGTCGGTACTTATTAAAAATCAGCTCACTGACGCATATGGGAAGTACAGGCTGGCCCATGTGGTCTGATCCAGTAGATATTGCTGAGGGAGTGAAGCATGCTGATAGAAAAGTCTTAGAATTCAAGTACCTATAGGGTATTTGGGTAAACCAGGCCTGGCAGAAATAATGTTAAAATTGTTTTAAAGGGCAGTCATAATGTTCTGTCTGAATGATGTATTATGTAACGCACTATTTATTGTGATTGATTGCCCAAGGAAACAAAAATCCACAATATTTAAGTAATTATTTTATTATTTTAGTAGATGTTGCATTCACATAGAGTTTGCCTATATCTCCTAACCTTCCAGATCACTCAGGTCTAATGGGTCTGACATTTTCTGCGTCCCCAGAACCAGAATCAAACATGGAGAAGCAGCATTCTGCTTTTATGCACCACAAATCTGGAACAAATTTCCAGAAAACTGCAAAACAGTTGAAACACAAAGTTCCTTTAAATCAGGGCTAAAAACCCACCTGTTGAGTGTTGCTATCAACCCATAATCACTGGAGCATTGATCAGCATATTTGATGTCTACTGACAATTTTGACGATGGTACTTGACAAAATGCAATATTTGTTATTTGTTTTTCAATTGGTGACTGTTTTATGTTTTTACTATTGCATTTTTATGATGCAAAGCACTTTGAACTGTTTTGTTACTGAAATGCATTGTACAAAAAATAGATTGTCATATTGAATTTAAATGATTAACCTCTATTTGTTTTGTTGATAACAGGAAATTGGCTCAAAAAGCATCAGATGTGTGTGTGGTTCAAAAGTCCTTAAGCTCTTTGTAATCTCTTCCCCTATCTTTGCTCGTTGTTATTTCACACTTCATTTCTCTTTTTCTGTTATGCATTTAGGAAGTCTGATGTAGACGCTGAGCCAGAGGAGAGCCCTGGCAGCAGCAGCAGCAGCAGTAGCAGCCACAGCAGAAGGGCTGTAGATGCCCTCTCCTCAGGTGCGGCTCCAGCCCAGGCCTCTGCTGGAGAGCCGGGTCAAAGAGGGGACAGCTCCTGCTCTGACTCTGATAGCCTTATAGACTCTAGTTCTAGTGAGGAGGAGGAGGACAAAGTAGAAGAAGCAGACCCAGCCATGTTCTCCTCCAAATTTCTCAGTGGGGCGAATCCCCTGAATGCTATGTCTTCTGCTGTGAATAAGTTTGGCTTGTTCGGAGATGATGGGGAAGGGGATAAAAAGTCACCTCCTCAACAGGGGAGGAAAGCATCAGGAGAACCACAACCCGGACCTGGCCCTGGAAAAAACACGCAACAAGAACAGGCACCCCAAAAATCCAACCAGGGTCCCCTTATGCAAAAATCCCAGCCTCTCCCTAAACAGGGATCACCACAGTTAGGTGGCAAAGGACAGACTGCTCCACAAACAAACAAACCTACAGGACAACAAACTAAAGATCCACCCCAGCATGGAATTCAACATCAGGTTCCAGCAAAGGATGGAGCACAACCGGTATCTTCAAAACAGGTTCCACCCAAGTTGAAAGAACAACAGGACCCTGCTAAGAGTAGTGTACAAAGTCAAGAACTTTTAAAGGCTGGGGTACAGGGTCTCACAAACACTGGGTCAGAGATAGTAAGCCAACAACAGCAGTCATCACCAAAAACTAGACAACAACTGCACTCACCTAAGGTAGGACAACAGCAGAAAGGGGGCAAAAATCAGATATCCGATAGACAACAAGACATTAAGCACCCAGGCACACCTGAAGTGACACCTGTTGGATCTCCGTCATTGGGAACAACCAAAGCCAGACCTCAGTCAAAAGCAGCTTCTAAACCTCTTTGCCCAGTGTGTAACACAACAGAACTTAATATCCATACCAAGGAATCACCTAACTACAAAACCTGCACACAGTGTAAAACTGAGGTGTGCAGCTTATGTGGCTTCAGTCCTCCAGATACTGATGTAAGTACTGGCTTCATTATACACACATATGTAAATGCATATTTGTATTAATAGTAATTGATAAAATAGCTTATCTAATTGTAGAATTGTATTTTTATTTTCTTTACTTTCATGTACTAATTTAGCTGTATCTATGTGTTTTTAACTATTATATAGGGGCATGAATGGCTTTGCCTAAACTGCCAAGTAGAAAGAGCTCAAGGAAATTCAGAGCCACCAGGACCTCCTAAGAAAAGGCCATCTGCTCCTCAAAACCAGAAACCACCAACTGGTGAACCTACAAAAAAGGATATTTCAGCACCAGGTTCATCACTGAAAGTACAGTCTAAACCAATAAAAGTGCCACCTAGCGATGAACCTCCTAAAGGACCAGAAAATCCAAAACAAGGTGCCAGTTTAGGTCAAGCTCAGAGAATGACACCAGATACTCAGCGAGCATCAGAATCTCCAAAAATGCATTCGAGTGGTCAACCTGGTCAAATGCAAAGCAGGGTCACTCCAGCTGCACAGCAGGCATCTGGAGGTTTATTTGGCTTTAGTAGTGGTGCTAAAAGTGAATCTGCAAAACCAGATGAGTCAGTAACTGGGAAGATGTTTGGTTTTGGTTCCTCTCTTTTTAGTTCTGCATCTACCTTAATTGGCTCAGCTATTCCGGATGAACCCAAAATCACACCACCAGTTTCTCCCAAAATGCAGCTCACAAAGGACAGTAAGGCAGCGCCTGGCCAAAAGTTAGAACTAGAAAAAAAGCAGCAACAACCTCAGGAGAAAAAGACTCAGTCAGCTGTGCAGAAAGCAGGAAAATCCCCTGCAGAGGCTCCAAAGGCAGCAACAGCCTCCCTCAATCCTATCGACAAGGGCCAATCCATTTGTCCGATTTGTAAGATGATGCTTAATGTTGGCTCAAAGGATCCTCCCAACTACAATAGCTGCACAGAATGCAAAAGCACTGTCTGCAATCAGTGTGGATTCAACCCCATGCCAAATGTAAAAGAGGTAAGACTTTTAATATTCATTGAATAAATCTGGAAAGAAAAATAATTGATCGTATAATAAATAATTAAAATTTTTCACATAGGCTCTTGGAATTGTTTCTAAACAATTCCATCGCTTCGTGAGCAACGTTAATTCTTTCTAAGATAAAGCAGTTTTTCAATCAAGAAGTATTGCTTATTCTTATACAGTCCTGTATCTTGTAAAAAAATATTTTGTCTGTGCTGCATTTGTTTTTGGAGAGAGACTAATACATAAATATATACAGAATTCAGAGTATATTCTTACATAATTTAAAACAATAGGTGATTGTCCTTGCCAACAACCAGTGTTGACTGCAAATTAGCTCACCTTTCCATGTCAAAGCATTCTCACTGCAAAGTCAGACAGATTTTGGGAATACAGAATGTCTAAACAGAATGACAACCTTGGTACTACCTGAAGCACATAGAACCCGACACTTGACGCTGTAACTCAATGCACAGTAACTATCTAGCTTACCAAGGACAATCCAGCGCTACATGATCTTATTGTTTAAGAGCATGCATAAAGTAGTTCTAGAACAGAACTGAAATGAAAAATGATATGAAAAAGAAATGCAAGCCTTGAGCAATATACAGAATTGTCAACATTTTTAGTACCAGTTGTAAAGGTTTGCAGGGGGATTTATTGTTTTTATTTATTACTTTTTACAATAAAGTATTTCTTTCTGAAATTAAATACATTTCAAAAGGTGACTTCTACCATATAGTTTATTTCTTAATTATTTTTGTATGAAAAAGTGATCATAAACTCAGTTTTATCATTTTTATATAATTACAGTCCTTTCATTCAAAAAATAAATATATTTGGGATTTCTGTGTCGGTGGAATTTTGTTTAAAATATAACAGCCTAAACTTGCACATATTTTCACTTAGGAACTTATGCTAGATGCAGTTAATTCATATCTGACTTTCTTCCTTTGTTTTCTTAAAGGAAAAGGAGTGGCTTTGTCTGAATTGCCAGGTGAAACGAGCTGCTGCAGGAACTGAAGCACAGAAAGAAACGCTCTTGGGAGATTCATTTAAAAAGACAACTGCAACATCACCTGGACTTGAAAGGACTTCTGCTCCTGGTTCTCCTCAGAAAAAAGAATCAACAGTAGCTGTAAAAAAAGTCAAGACTGAAGGACCAGTAAGCCAAAGGCAAGCTGGCCAAGCTCCTGGACAGAAGACACCTCAGCAGAGCCAAAGGATAGATCCTCAGAAACAAACTGACCAGACCATCAAGCCTCCACAAAAAACTGGAAATGCCACAACGCAAGAGTCTGGAGGCCTCTTTGGTTTTGGTGCTCCTAAAAGTCAAAGTGATGCAGCAAAACCTGCGGAATCAGTGACTGGAAAAATGTTTGGTTTTGGTACCTCCATCTTTAGCTCTGCTTCAACGTTAATTACTTCAGCTGTCCATGATGATCCCAAAACTACAGCACCTGTTTCTCCAAAGTTTTCCCAAGCAAAGGATCCCAAATCGCTCATAGTCAAAAAGCAAGAACAGGAGAAAAAGCCACAGCAGGTACAGCAAACCTCGGGTCCAACACCAGTGCAGCCAGAAGCAGATAAACCTCCCTCAGAACTGCCAAAGAAAGAATTAGCCTCACCACTTATTTCCAGAATATCTGATTCCACCTGTCCTCTCTGTAAAGTAAAACTGAATGTGGGCACCAAGGACCCTCCAAACTACAGCACCTGCACAGAGTGCAAAATTGTCGTCTGCAACCAATGTGGATTTAATCCCACACCAAATGTAAAGGAGGTAAGATCAGGAGTTTAAGTAGCAAGAAAACATTTGATACAACTTTTTTTTTTAGCTCTACCTGTCTTTTAATAAATATTTACTAAAAGAGGATTCTAAGCTATTTAAACAAATAATTCTAAACCATAATCCTTTGCTCTATTTTCTACCAAAATCTATCTGAATGTCTAATTATGTTTGTTCTATTTTAGATCAAAGAGTGGTTATGTCTCAACTGCCAGGTGCAAAGAGCACTTGGGGCATCAGAGCCTCCAGGAACACCTGTGATGAAATTACGAGCCTCTCCAAACAAAACACCTGCATCTGCTGATGCTATAAGGAAAGAAACTCCCTTACAAGAGAAAGAAATTTCAGTACCTGCTAATTCTAAGGAGACCATGCTAGTAGGCTCCCCACAGCACAAATCACAAAAATCAGTTGCGCAATCAGCAAAGGCCGAAGTCAAGAAAGGAGCCGAATTAAGAAAACAGGTCATACCAGAAGCCAGCCAAAAAATTCTGGAACAAGACCAAATGACCAGTTACAATGAGCCATCAGCTCAGACAAGTCAAACTGAACAAAAAAAGAGTGGCATTACATCAACGAAAGAGGAAGATGGAAGGTCCTTAAAATCTGGTGGTTCCAAACCTCAACCAGAAGCTGCAAAACCTACTGAGTCACTTGGAGGAAAAATGTTTGGCTTTGGTTCTTCAATGTTGAGTTCTGCTTCCAGTTTTATAACCTCTGCAGTACAAGATGAATCAAAAACACCACCAGTTTCTCCCAAACTTCCAACAGCAAAGGGAACCAAATCAATTCCAGTTCAGAAATATGACTCAGAGAAGAAACCAGAGCAAGTTAAGCAAACTAGTCACTCTCCATTGCTGGAAGCCAAAGAAAATAAAGATGTAATATCTTCAGATAGTCAAAAGACTGACCACTCTATCTGTCCTCTATGTAAGACTGAACTCAATATTGCTTCCAAAGATTCTCCCAACTACAAAAAATGCACAGAATGCAAGACCACTGTGTGCAACCAGTGTGGATTTAACCCAATGCCAAATGTGTCAGAGGTAATAAAAATAAAATTTTGTAAATGTGTTTATATCTTAAAAACAAATGTTGTCTTGGATTCACTCAACATCTGGCATAAAAATGTCACTCTAAGTCCTATTGGTTTATGTTTTTCTCCCTCCAGGTCAAAGAATGGCTATGTCTGAACTGCCAGATGCAAAGAGCTCTCAGTGCCTCTGATGACACTGGACCTTCCATAAAATCAGAGACTAAAACAAACAAAGGTTCAACGTTGAATGTGCGTCAGAAAATCCCACCTCCTAATCAAGAGGAAATTCTAAAGAAGGCATTGTCTGACAAAAAAATAGAAGTCCCACTACCTGATTCATCTAAAAATGAGAGAAGCTCCACACCTGTTTCTCCTCAGAGAACACAGCGTGCAGTTGTACCACCTGCTTCTAAAGAACCAGAAGCGAAAATACAGCTTAGCATAAGCACTGGTCAATCTCCTCCAACTGTTGAAAGAGTAACAAGTACCCAGAGACAGACTGGCCAGGGAAATGAGCGTGACCCAAAATACATGAAGGTGGAACCAGATGTTCAAGAGGAATCAGAAAAAACAACTGGCTCAAAAGATACTAAAAAAGTATCCGAGGCTTCAAAAACAACCGAATCCTTGGGTGGAAAGATGTTTGGATTTGGTTCATCTATTTTCAGCTCAGCATCAAATCTGATATCGGCTGCTGAATCCCGAACTACACCACCTGGCTCTCGTAAGATGTCTGCACCACCCCAACTTTCTGGCAAGATGTCTGTTTCACCAAAGATTTCACCAAAAAGTACACCTGCAGTTTCTCCCAAAATGTCACCAGCTCGAGAGCCAAAGGTTCTTTCTGCAAAACCAGGGGAATCTCAGACAAAGAAAGAAGACAAAGCTGTATCACAGCCACATTTAGAAACAGTCTCTCTAAGCTGGTCAGATATAGGTCCAACTATCTGTCCACTGTGTAAGTGTGAGATGAACATTGGCTCCAAGCAGACTCCAAATTACAATACCTGCACTGAATGCAAGACCACAGTTTGTAACCGATGTGGATTTAACCCCATGCCCATGGGTGAGGTAAGTACTGAAGCAAAGCTTCGACTGTGAGAAATAAAGTTATTCAGTTCAGTTCAGTTTTATTTATATAGCACCAATTCACAAAAAATGTCTCAAGGTACTTTAGACCTTTTCACCTGTACTTTTATTTTTCTTCATTCTGTAGACAAACTGGCTTTTATTGAAATTTTAATGCTTGTTCTTAAATCAACACCTAACTTTGTGTTTGCTATAATTTAGGTAAAAGAATGGCTGTGTCTTACATGTCAGGTGAAGAGAGCAGTTGGACCATCTGAACCTCCAGGCCCTCCTGCTTTAAAGTCCCAAACTTCACCCAGTAAATTTCCTCCACCCGCTGATGTTCAGCTGAAAGATACCTCCAAACTCACTTCTTCTCCAAAAAAGGATGGTCTCGATGTTGTGGAGCAATCTAGAGAACCTTCAGGAAAAGTTTCACCACAGAGAAAACAGTCAATGCCATTAAGCAAACCTCCATCTAGTGATGCTCCTCTAAAACAAGTCAGCCCAGCACTAGATCAGAAGACACCTCAAGAAAAACTAAAAGCTGAAGAAAAGAAACCCTCAGTTCTGACAAACCAACATGAACGCAGACGGAGTAGCACTACTCCAGCAAAACAGCAGGAGTCTGGAGGCTTCTTTGGCTTTGTTGAATCTAAACCTCAGCCAGAAGGAGCAAAGACTGCCGAGTCAGTGGGTGGGAAGATGTTAGGCTTCAGTTCATCCATCTTTAGTTCTGCTTCTACCTTAATAACCTCAGCGGTGAAGGACCAGCTCAATACAACACCACCAGTTTCTCCCAAGATGTCTCCTTCAAAAGAGGCAAAATCACCTACAGCTCCAAAAGTAGAACAGGAGAAAAAGTCAGAAAAGCAACAGCAGTCAACTGTTGAGATCAAGCCTTCTGGTTCCCAAAAGCTTGAACAGCAGAAGAAAGCAGAGACATCCTTGCAGACAAAGACCCTTGCATCAGTACAGGCTAAAGTGGAGAAACCCCCATCAGAGGTTTTGAAATCTGAAGCAGGTACCCATGCAAGTGTCAAACTAGAACAGTCCACCTGTCCACTGTGTAAGATCAAACTCAACATAGGCTCCGAGGATCCACCCAATTATAATACATGCACACAGTGCAAAAACACAGTGTGCAACCAGTGTGGATTTCACCCAATGCCAAGCAAAACTGTGGTAAGAGAATTGGAAAAAATATATAACACATTGTTATATATATTTTTTGGTCTATACAGACTTTTTAATAGTCTGTATAGACTGTTAAAGACCAATCTATTTTAGAAGTGTAATTTTCTTGATTTGATGTTTAAAAAATTTAGAAATATGTAAACAACTCACAACCTAAGAGCTGTTCTCATTAACTTGATTTCCTTCTGATTTTAGGTTGAGTGGTTATGTCTCACCTGTCAGATGGAACGAGCTCTGGAAGTGACAGAGCCTCCAGGAGTTACTTCTCTCAAGCCTCAGGCAAAATCCCAAGCAGGCATTACCAGCCCAGCTGAACCTGAAAAGAAAGCCTCCTCCTCACCACAGTCACCTCAGAGGAAATTATCTTCACCTGCACAGCCCCCTGAGACAGCTGACAAGCAAGTGGCTAATAAACAAGCTAGCCCAGTTCATTCTAAGAAAACCCTACAAGAACAGCAGAAAACATCAGGCCCAAGCAAATCACCAGGCCAGACAAGGCAAGCTGAACAGAAGCAGAGCAATATGACGGGGGTGCCACAGAAAGACTCAGGTAGCTTCTTTGGATTAGGCAAAGGTAAAACTGAGCCTAATGTGGACAAACCAGTGGAGTCCGTCTCTGGAAAAATGCTTGGCTTTGGTTCATCCATTTTCAGCTCTGCTTCTACATTAATAACCTCAACTGTTCAAGATCAACCTAAGACCACTCCACCAGCATCTCCCAAGTTATCCCCTGCAAAAGAAGTCAAATCCCATGCTGCCCAAAAGAAGGAGCAGCCAGAACCCCAGCAGCCTAAGCAAGTCAAAGATGACAAGGTTCAGCCAGAAGCTTCTAAGATTATAGAAGCTTCCAAAGGTGCTATCAAACCAAACACCGGCTGTGTGCTCTGTAAGGCTGAACTTAACATGGGGTCCAAGGATCCACCTAACTACAATACCTGCACCGAATGCAAGAACACAGTTTGTAATCAGTGTGGATTTGACCCCATGCCAAACCAGTTAGAGGTAAGAGATCTTACTTTCCCATAGTTACAACCCTTGATATTGACTCTTTGAAGAATCTTGAATAATAAATGTCTCTAAAACATAGAATTTTCCTAGGGAAATACTGGTAATACTGAATTGTATTGACATATTTGCACATTTATTTATTGATATTATGTTTTACTTAACAGATACAATAATTTTCTTTCTTTAACATAATGTAACATTGTTTTTCTGACAGATGAAGGAATGGTTGTGTTTGACTTGCCAGATGGAAAGAGCTCTTGCAGCAGCTGACTCAGTACAGCCTCCTCTGAAGAAAGTTCAGGGATCACCGAGCCAAGTTTCCTCACCTGGTACTGTCAAAAAAGATGTGACCAATGAAAGGAAACCTAGTATTTCTACAGAAGAAGCTGACGTTATTGACAAAGCACAAGATGCACCTCAAAAGAAAGAGATATTGCAAACTTCTGCCTCATTGGCTTCAAAAGATGAAACAGCTTCAGCCTCAAGTCTAGCAAAAGATGAGAAAACCAATTTCCTTTCTACTGAGGGTACTCTAAAGTCTTTGGTTCCTCAAAGTGAAGAGGTAGTGCCTGTTTCTGATGTCAAACAACCAATGCCTACACAAGGTCCTCCTATTGCCACAGACAAGAAGACAACTCCACTACCTCAAGACACATTCAAAAATGAGGAGAAATGTGAAACGATAAATACATCAGCTGGTCAACAATTCAAATCCATAGAGGATGTAAAACAATACCAAGCCAAAGAACCTCAAAGAAAAGGTTCAGTAGTAGAGGTCAAAGAAGATGATGAGCAGAAAACGCATGTCAAAAAGATACCAGACAAACCTCAGGAGCCTAAAGTTACTCCAACAGGGCAGAAAGAAGATGGTAAAGGCCAGGTGGAGTTGACAAAACAGGCTCCAGTTGCTTGTCCACTCTGCAAAGTGGAGCTTAACATTGACTCCAAGAACCCTCCTAACTTCAACACCTGCACTGACTGCAAAACCACTGTTTGCTACAAATGTGGTTTTAATCCAATGCCAAATATATCTAAGGTAAATGAATACCAACTCCTTCAAGTTTTTTTTATTGAAGATCTCTTCAACTATTTATGTGAAACAGTTTTTATTTGTTCAAAGCAACATAACACATATCAAATTTTCATTACAGATAACTCTTGGTTCTATTTTTGTATTTTTGTGTTTGCAGGCAAAGGAATGGTTGTGTCTCAACTGTCAGATGCAGAGAGCTCTTGGAGCTTCTGAACCCCCAGGCCTCCCAATGATGAAAACACAACCTTCACCAAGCAAAGATGCTCCTGTCCCTAAACAGAAGAAAGAAACCCCATCTGCTAATAGTTCCAAGCAAGAGATTTCTGAGCCAGTCACTGACCCTGCTAACATTATTATGGCCAGAGACACAGAACTCCTTCCTGTTATTGAACCAACAAAGGAGGTCTATTGTGCATCTGCTTCAGTCCCTGATGAAAGCGGTCCACCAACTGCCACAAATATAGATGTTTTGCCAGCCTCACAAAAGCCATTTTCACATGTGCCGAAAGTACAACCAGACACGCCACAGCAACAAAGTCAGAACGTTGTTTCTTCTACTAAGCCTGCTATTCCAATAAATAAGGCAAAACAAGGTCCTCCTACCTCTACACCACAGCAGAAGGGAGCAAAACAACCCACAATACAACCTAAGAAACCTGAGAGCTCGCCTTCTATGTCTGCATCGCCATCAGTTCAGGCTACAAAACCAGAATCAGGTAGCTTCTTTGGCTTTGGAGGCCCTAAAACACAGCCTTCAACAGAAAAACCAGTTACTGCAAAGATGTTTGGTTTTGGCTCATCTTTCTTAAGTTCTGCATCCAATTTGATTACATCAGCTGTTCAAGATGAACCTAAAACCACTCCTCCTACTCCTCGTAAGATGTCCGCCACAGATAGAGTCTCTCCAAAGCCTACACCACCAGCTTCTCCTAAAACATTACCAGCACGGGATGCTAAGGTTACTTCTGTGCAGAAGACTGAGGACAAGAATTCTGAGAAACTACAGCAGACTAAAATTCTTTCAACAGAACCAGCCAAAGTGACAAAATTACCATCAGACAATTCTAAAGTACCACTAAATGGGCAAGATGCTTCCAAGACTGGCCTGTCAGTGTGCCCACTTTGTAAGATCAAGCTAAATTTTGACTCAGGAGATCTTAAAAACTACAACACTTGCACAGAGTGCAAAACTACAGTGTGCAACCAGTGTGGATTTGATGCAATTTCAAATATATCAGAGGTAAGCGTCATCTTCACAAAACTCCCATTTGCAATTATTTTCTTTAGCATAGACACATATTACATTTGTATCCCAGCAGTGGAAATTATTAGCTTAATGAAGCATTTGAATATTATCAGTTATGTCATAATTTGGATTTGAAAATACAGGTAAAACAAGTCATAAAACAAAAAAGTGATTCTCAAATATTTTTTTTCTATAGCAGATTCAAGGGCCTTACTTGAACTGTCTGATTTAACAATTTTAACAACAAACACATAATACCTATTTTCCATTCTCTGGATTATTTTCTTATAAATAAATTCTGCCATAAAATGATGGTCACCCTCTGTTGTATGTTGAGTTTCCAACATTTCTTTGTTTGATTTCATTTGTTTCAGACAAAGGAATGGCTTTGTCTAAATTGCCAGATGCAGAGGGCCTTGAAAGTGTCAGAGTCAACTGTGGCTCCAGTGGCAAAACAGACACCAAGCGAAATTTCACGGTCTTCTCCTGTTATAAAGAAGGAAACAGTTACACCAATCAAGCATATCCAAACAGATGCCATGGAAGCAGCAGCCCCATTGACAACTGCTGCTCCACCTCAGCAAGATTCTGTCAAAAAGGTGCCAGTGGTTTCAGGGTCTGACCAGCAAAAACCAAATGAAAAGCTACAAGAAATGAAGATTACTCAAATTACCAAACCAGAAGTAAAGCCAGATGTTGGAAAACAAGACACTGGAAAAGTACAGCAACAGCCTGCAAGGCTACCCACACAGCCAACCAAAATGGCTCCACCAGTTCAGCCTACTAAACAAGATTCTGGGGGCTTCTTCGGATTTGGTGCACCTAAGGCACCAGTGGCAACAGCAAAATCTACTGAATCAGTGACTGGCAAGATGTTTGGCTTTGGCTCATCTTTTCTTAGTTCTGCATCTACACTAATCCAATCAGCTGTTCAGGATGAACCTAAAACCACACCACCTACTCCAAGGAAGATGTCCTCTCCTGCTAATACCTCACCTAAAGTCACACCTCCAGTTTCTCCTAAGATACCCCCTGCCAAAGATACAAAAATACCTGCTACACAGAAATCAGAGCCGCTTCAGCAAGATAAGGCAACTCCACCACCTCAACATGACAAGCTTACTCCACCAACTTTGCAAGACAAGTCGGTTCCACCATCTCAACAGGACAAGCCTACCTCACCGCTTTCACAGATGAAACATGCTCCACCACCTTTGCAAGATAAACCTGCTCCACCACCAAAACAGGACAAGCCTGCTCAATCATCTCAGCAAGACAAGCCTGCTCCACCACCACAACAGGACAAGCCTATTCCACCACCTTTGCAAGACAAGCCTGTGCCATCACTACAACAGGACAAGCCTGCTCCAGCTCCTCAAAAAGACAAGCCTGCTCCACCCACTCCAAAAGACAAGCCTACTCCACCACCTTTGCAAGACAAGCCTGCTCCATCACCACAACAGGACAAGCCTACGCCACCAACTTTGCAAGACAAGCCTGCACCATCACTACAACAGGACAAGCCTGCTCCAGCTCCTCAAAAAGACAAGCCTGCTCCACCCCCTCCAAAAGACAAGTCTGCTCCACCACCACAACAAGACAAGCCTGCGCCATCACCACAACAGGACAAGCCTGCTCCACCACCTTTGCAAGACAAGCCTGCTCCACCACCACAACAAGACAAGCCTGCGCCATCACCACAACAGGACAAGCCTGCTCCACCACCTTTGCAAGACAAGCCTGCTCCACCACCACAACAGGACAAGCCTGCTCCACCACCTTTGCAAGACAAGCCTGTTCCACCACCACAACAGGACAAGCCTGCTCCACCTCCTCAAAAAGACAAGCCTGCTCCACCCACTCCAAAAGAAAAGCCTGCTCCACCCCCTCCAAAAGACCAGCCTACTCCATCACCTCCACAGACCAGACCTACTCCATTATTTCAAGAAAAAGTAGAAGGATCACCATTGTCCACAGAGGTGAACAAGGTTCTTCCTATGCCAAGTGTGTCCACCTGTCCTCTGTGTAAGGCTGAACTGAATGTGGGATCAACAGATAGTCCAAATTACAACACCTGCACTGAATGCAAAAACACTGTCTGCAACTTCTGTGGATTTAACCCCATCCCCCATACTGCAAAAGTAAGTCAAAATAATGTTATTTTTGCATGCCAAATTTTTGTCTTGGAAAAAAAGTTTTCATTTTCACTTTATTTCAGTGAAATAACCTTAAATCATTTATTTTTGAATGACAAGAGTTCCAGGTTATTTAGATCTTGATCAAATCATTATTAAATTAATTTACTAGTAAGCAATGGCATCAGAATGCTATAGGGTCAATGCTGCCATATGTGTTGCAGATACATAAGTTATATATCAGTTAGGCCTGTCATGATAACAAATTTTACTGAGTGATTAAAATTATTGCGATAAACGATAATATTGTTTGAAGACCATTTTAAACTAATGTAATGGTAATGCAAGAGATATCCTGCCAAAAATAAATACATTTCATTTTCAAAAGAACATTTAACACTGCAACTGGTAAACAACATAAAACCAGAGCAGAAATAAAAACTACATCCAAAAGAGTACAGATTATGAAGTCTGTACACTATATTGCCCTTCAATAATCATTAGATATAGATGGAGAAGATGGGCATATCTGACTAACTAATGCAATAGTTCGCAAATACACAATTTTTTTTTTCCCTTACTACAAACTTAGAACATCCAATGTTTTAAGTTTGAACTTGCTGTAATCGCAATCGATCATCCTGTATTGTGTGGTGTGTTCCGACTGTTCAGGTCCAGTCTGTAGAACGTCATGGCCACTCTGATCTAAATCAGGCATACACATATTCAACATGTTGAATTGTCTTGGCCAGTTTATCACTGCAGCGTGTGGGGTTTTCCCTGACTGGGAGCGAGAATGCAGCTTACTGAATGTGACAGGTAGCCAATCAGAGCACGGATTCCCTTCTGTACACCACACGGCACTAGTTTGTGGTCTCTCAGGTTTTGAAAATGGGCCGACGATCAGCCGACAATTCCAAAATCGGTTGAACTGGGCATTACGTTGAGGAAATGAGGAAGGGAAGGGTCAGTGGAGAGCACCGAAGTTGAGCCTTTTTTTATCCAGTGTCAACAATAGAAAGAGAAAAAGGCAACAAGAAACAATGAAGATGCTAAATTAAAATGAGGTCGATAATTTTAATTTATCATGCAATTTATCGATTTATTGTTTACTGCGACAGACCTAGTATCAGTATTGCTCATGTTTGATAAATGTGACATATGTGAGCTGCTGCGCTTACAATTTTCATAAAGTTTTGACTTTAATGGGAACTTAAAGGAGATATGTATGATATTCTCTCCTCGTCTTTCAATTAAGAATCTCATTTAAAAAAAAAAAAAAAACACATGCAAGACAACATGCTGCATATAGGCTGTTTTGGGGCTTTCTCTCTTGACTGGACAGGTCAGATTTGTTGCATAACTGGCTTGTCGACAGACTGGCAGTACTGAAAAGTATTGAAGTGATGATTGATGGTTGCGCAACAGCATTAGTGAGATGGGATCTGCTGTAATAGGAAACCAGGGACGAGGGAAACTCCAAACTCTGTCAGAGATTTGAAAGAGCAAATCCCTGTGATACGCCAATAAGTGGGTATAAAATGGATTACGCCCATCACAACACAATACATCATATAATCTGATGTTTCTTGTCAGTCTGCCCCCTCTGATATCAATGACTCCTGGTAATTCAGGTGTTTCTTCTTAATTGTTTGTGGGTGACAGTGACACAAGTGTGCTGGCTTTTACACAGGCAAGTTAAGGTTGATGGATTCAGGAGTGTCAATTTCTTCTACTTATTCTTATGCAGTATTTTTTGCATGCCAACTTGAATAGTTAATCCACTAAGATGTCACTAATTCGTCTCCCACACCCTAAGAAACAAAATTCAAGAAGCTAGATAATACAAGGTTTGTACGCTACTCTGGTTTTTCTGTATGGAGCTTGTCTGTTCTCCCTGTATATTTGTGGAATCTCTCCGGGTACTACAGCTTCTGCCCACAGTCCAAAAACATAAATGTTAGGTTGTTCATTTCCTCTAAGTTCCCCTTAGATAGCATGCATGTATGCAGGCATGGTTGTTTGTTCAGGGTGTAACCTGCCTGTCATTCAATCACTGATGGAGATGAGAATCAGCCCCCTTGAAAAAGAAATGGAAGGAGGTTGTCTTATTTTTTATGGAGTTCGATAACATATGCAAGCAGAGGTCTACCTTCATCACGGGTTGTTCTAAAGAAAACGTATAGAACTTGCAGATGTGTATCTCAACAGAGGAGACACTAAAAATATGTCTTCTAGGGGCAGGAGAGAATTTCCTCCGTTTATTTTCTTGTATTTGTACAGTGCAGATGCATTCCTTTTACGGAAGCAGAATTAGCCTAACCCCATGACAGCTGGACAGACAGAATACACATACTTTCTTCCACTGGCCCTTTTTATTCTTGTCAGTTTTCTGTCATAACATTTTTTTTGTGGGCTATTTCAATTTGAAAAGGACTTATAACGTTTGAAAGAGGAGGAGTTTGCTTCTGGCATCTTGAGTGCAAAGAGAAAGTCTGTCCATTTCTCCATGTTGCCTGTGTTGCTTTAGCTGATGTCATTAAAAGCCTTAGAGTGACTGTTGTCTGATAAGTAGGACACACGTGTATCATGGTTTGCCAACTAAAGCTTTTTATATGACATATGTGACAGTTTGAATGACAATTTGCTTGTTTATGCAAATTGTCATTCAATTTGCATAAACAAATTGATGCCATCTAAACTCAACAGACATGTTGAGTTTAGATGAATTTTTTATTTAGTTGTTTTTTCCTGTAACACTGCTGGGCTGGAATAAGGCAGAAAATATGGTGGTTGAATTGTTTATCATTGTAAAGAGATAAGAAATAAAAAGCTGAAGTATCTTTTTATATTATATTTGCTTAGATTTCCAAAGTTACAGAAAAAAAAAAAAAAAAATCTGGGTTATAAGTTGAGAAGACTGAAATTTATATTAATGTGTAACAAGTAAGAAAAGGAGCACATTTTTTATTTTATTTTTTTGCCATTGCCGTCTATACCTAAGGATTTGGCTTGGCGTATTTTAATTATAGAATGGCTTGAAATGAAATGCCATTTTAGCTGCCAGTTTTACTTGTGCAAAGATCATGTGGGAAAGCTTTGGGTTTATCTCAAGCTACTGTGTTCAAATATAACAGCAGTTGCAAAGGATCTCTAAGGACATTTTTAATCTCTTCAGCAACTGGAAAAAAGCATGGCATGACCTGCTTACATGTAGTCCACCAATGAAAAACCATAACAAAGATACAAGTAAAAACAAGAGCATGTCTTCCATTATATATAGCAGATCAGCATTAAGAAGAGAGATAGGAAAGAAAACAGTCTTAAAACGGACCTTGAAATGTAATGATTTATGGGATGATTGCGATGGGATGATATTCAAGATCCATGCATATTGGTAATTTGTAGTTCTTATTAATGACCAACTATAAAAAAAAATAAAATAAAATAAACATGAGACAAAAAGTTATTTGGTTTTAAACTTAAAGTGGAAAATAGTACATATAGATATTTTTATGGTTAAGAACTAACATGAAAATATAAATGTGTTAAAAAAAAAAAAAACACTTTTTTTTTTTTAAAGATACCGTACTTCTTGAAGGTCTATATACAATATTTATCACCAGAAAACATAAACATAAATGAAAAAGAAACTAAAAAACACTTCTAATTATGGAAATATTAGAGATAAAGGCAATTTATTTTATTGCGTTTGAGCCCAATGTCAAATACATTCATTCCTCCCAGTGACTAGCAGCATGAAGCATATGAATTGCTTAGTCAAGCAGAGACAGCAGGCTATTTGAAGTTACAGTAAACTAAAACATGCATGGATCATTTAAAACACAACATAAATATATAATTTCATAAAAAACATACTCAAGAATTACATTATATTTTCATGCCTTTCTGGTTGGCAAATTTCAAAGTAGAATTGGTCCTGCTTTTGCAACATGGAGCTAGGAACACAGTCCCAAAATATAATATATTACTTACACACACATACATACACAAATGCCTAGTAATTTCATATATGTGCAACTCGCATTTGCATGCTGGGTCAAGCATTCCCACATTTGCATGGTTGGACTGACAAAAGCATCAGTCCACTGTTTGTGAAGCTCCTCTAAAATCTTGAATGGAATTTGCTGAACAATCCATTTTGGGCTGCAATTATCCCTGTTGCTGGTACACGTTTTGTACCATACATTTTCCTTCCACTCAACTTTGTATGGATATGCTTAGATATTGAACACTGTGAACAACCATCTTCTTCAGCATGGTCATTTGGGGCTTGTTGATGGTGTACTACTTAAAGTTGCAAGCAGCAACATTAGTCAGGTCAGCGGTCTTTCCCATGATTGTACAACTTATGGCCACGATTCAGATAATTTAGAGGAGCAGGAAAATTTTGCAGGTGTTTTGAGTAAATTAGCTGATTAGGGTATGACACTGACTTATATATATGTGTGTATATGTATATATATATATATATAAATAAAATATTCCCTTCTCACCCACCGCGGGTGATTCTTATCCTCTGAGCTCGGGTCCTCTACCAGAGGTCTGGGAGCTTGAGGGTTCAGCGCAGTATCTTTGCTGTGCCTAGAACTGCACATACATATATATATATATATATATATATATATATATATATATATATATATATATAACTTTCCCCAATATTCAAATTTTAATCAAAACATTTGTTTTTATATTGATTTATAGTTAAACTAACCCCACTAATAGGCTTTCATAACACTAAGTTTTGTTTTTCAGTAAAATAATTGATGCAGTACAGGTGCATGTCGAGTAATGTGTGAACAATTATCAAGCAAAATTTACTTTCAATGCCATTACAGTTTTAACATAGTCTCCATAAATAGTACACCAATGCTATTCTAAAGCTGTAATGTCTTTTTGATGCAAACATATATAAAGATTTAAATTTTATCACAGCATATTCAATATTCTGACTTCCTTCTGAGTGTTTTTTATTTCAAAGATAGTTTGAAATAAAACTATTTCAATATAATATTGAAATTATTATATTGTTCATCCCTCAAGCTGTAGTCACTAACCTAAGCAAAATCAGTGTTGCTATTTTGAAAGATGTTGTGGCTTTAAGCTAAGTTTGCTGATGCACCAGTTGTCAGAGTGGAAAAATGCAGTGGATGCATTTCCTTGTTTGCAAAACGAAGCACTCTGCTTAATACAGATTAGTAGGTCAACATTCTTTGTTATCCCAGGGCTTAATATATAAAGAGTGAAGCCCTGCGGGGCTGCTGAAAGCCCAGCATATTTGCAGCCTTACCTCTACCCAAATGTATGTGCCAGAAAATCAATAGGAACCTCTCTGGTTCAATTAAAAACAACATGACGGCAAAGGAGACTAAGAAATTGTGCCATTAGATGAAAATGACAATAACCACTTCTTTGTAATTCTAGTTAAATCTTGTTTTGCTTGGAAAAACACAAAATTTAAAGGTATCTTAGACCAATATGTTATTTTTTTCCTAACCATTCTGATTGATGATTGACTATTCATTAGACTTGATCCAAATAATATAATGATATTGGTAACATTTTTTATACAAACATAAGCTGATGCCTACAAATTGTATTTCAGAAGATTTCTTAACTGTGATCTTTGTGATGGCAGGACAATTCACTTAAAAGGCATATCACATAGCAGCTTGAGAGAGCTGCAGTTCCCATGGCTCTCTGCAAGGAGCTCCTGCTCTCTCCCTCATAAAAAAGATTTAATCGGACAAAAGGGCAAGTTAAGTTTCCAATAACCATATTTGTGATTCTGATTCATGTCTCTTAAAACAAGTGGCTAATTGGCAGACACTCTGGCAGGAAAGATTTAGTTTACAACAACAACAATAATAATAATAGTAATAATAATAATTAATAGAAGAAGAGTATATTTTGCAATTGGTCAAAAAACATATATTTAAGAACTACTATGTTATGCTGTCAGTACTTTTACCTGTTGGCACTATTGTTGAGTGAAAGAGAGTTACAGTTTTCAGTATTGGTATTTTCTAAGTTAAAAAAAAAAAAAGCAGAGAATGCAATGTTACCTTCTAGGACATGGCAATGGAAGAAAGAAGTCAGAGTGGAGTATAGCAATGTTGGCTTGTTTTAGCCCTTTGAGCTTTTACCCAATTCAAGGCTTGATTTGTGACCTTAGAATCTTTGCGGCAAATGATCAACCTCCCTTTCTGTTGGATTAGTCTAAATAAAGGCACCCAGTGCCAAAGGATCTTTAAGTAAACTAAAGCTGAATTAACCTTCATGCCATAAAACTAATATTTTATCGAAGTACATATGATTCGGATTCAGCAGTATTCTCAAAATTATGCCTGCCATCAGTTAAATCTTATAAATCTTCAATACTGGCTCACTTGCATCTTTGAAGTGCTAGGGTTATAGAACGGAATTTTTTTCTGTGCAAGAAAGATCTCCCAAAATATTTAGATTTAATTCTGTTATGACTTCAATAAACCAAATTTTACCATTTTGCCTATAACTCCAAATGGTATGTTTGTCACAAAACAATCATTATCTATCTCATCAGAGAAATACAACTACTTTAAGTTGTAAGCTGCATTGGGTGGTTGTCACAGCGAAGAGGGGACTTCTTGCTTAAAGGGGGTATGGCTAAAGTGGTGTCACCAATTGACCATGTGAATGTGATGAGTGCTGAACTGTCATGACACAAGAAAGTGTGATGTGGCTAGGACTTTGCTAGTGGAAGTTTTTCAACCTGGATGTTTTAAGGTGAACTATCAGATTTTGAGGACTTGGCCATGTCCACATGTTTTGATGCAGAAAAAAGCTTTTGATTACTTTTTATTTTTGATTCCTCAAGACTTTGCTGAGTGATTGTAAAGTCTTCAAGTCAAAAGTTGTAGGAGGAGTTCATTCAGATACAACTTGTGTGAAAAAGACAAAGTAGCAGTTTTAATCCAAAATGGTCAACTTTCTGTGGGGTTTGAACCATTACACCAGGAGACTTTTTTGTAGTCTCCTGGTGTAGTCTCTCTGACTTCATAGAGAGTCAGAGAGTGGACTCTCCACAGAACATTCCGAACACTCTGAACATAATTGAGAGAATGTTTTCAAGACAGAGTGAGCAAATGTCAAGTCACACTGACACTCCCAAAGGAGACTAAATGATGAAATTGAATCAAAAAGAGCTTAAAAAAATATCACTTTAAATTTGTGCACACTTATGAAATTATGTATATGCAGAATTTTATTTTATAGATTGTTTCTTAAAGAAAATTACTTTTTTCAGATAAATTAAACTGTGCAAATCACAAATATGTTTAAAAGTTTTTAATTATTTGTCATGATCTCATTTGATTACATCACACAAGTATTTTACTTTGACTGAGGTCTGTGCACTTTTAGCACTCACTATTTACATATAAGCACAAGTTGCCACTACTGATTTAACATAGTAGTTATTGTTTTCAGTAGTAAAATTACCCTCAACTTGACCATGTCAAGTTGACAAGTTGACATGGTGCCTAATATTTGCATAATTAGGCAAAAGCTAGTTCTCACTTGTTCGCTATAACTGCACCATGTTTGCATGACAGAGCATTTGAAAGAGAAACAGTGAAATGTGTGATGTCATTGAGTTTCAAAGACAGTGTTTCTGTGTAGTAATATGAATTATTCTGAAATGTATTTATATAATTTAAGCTGGTTCATGTGCTCTGTAAAAACCACATGAATAGCAGTTTAAAAGATGTAAATGAAAAAAGCTGTCTTAAAAGTAATGTATGTAAAATCATGTTTCACTGATAAGACAACCAAACATCCTTGAGGCTAAGCATGCATGAGTTCATAATCAAATTGAAATCATTTACTAGTTTACAAAGTTATAAGCATCATACACTGTCCTGATGATGTACCCCTCCTGCTATAGTAAACATAATTATCAGTCTGCTGACTGAACCTCAAGTGACTGGGCAAAAGCATTTTTGTTTCAATCAACCTGGGTGCATCAGTGCTGTCTTTCCTCCAAGTCAAACTGTGTTCTGCATTAGATTAGTTCAGGCTTTATTCATCAAAGGCTGAAGAGAAAATTATATTCAATGTTACTGAAGATAGTGCTTGGTGAATTTGATTTGCAGCCTTGCATGAAATCATGCTTTTCTTGTGTTACAAAATATCTAAGGTGACAGTACTGAGTACGACAAACAGAAGGTGAAACATTAGTGTAATTTCCGTTACTACAGCATCGTCATACAAACTCCTAAAGACACATGTTCAAATTCACATTTCTCTACAGTGCTAAACAGAATATGTGTGTATTGTAATCTCTCCCCTTCTGGTATCAGAGTAACTCTTTCTGACTCTGCAGAGGGAGGCGCATTGCTGTGATTTGATCTGCTGGTTGCCAGTACAGACGTTTTGCTTTGCCTGTTGACAGCTTTTATGTTCATTATTTGCTGATTGATAACACACAGAGGGACCAAAAACATGTCATTATGCCAAATGTAATTTATCTGAAAATGCGATTAGCTCTTCTGCAAGGTAAGCATTTCTGTTGCTGTGCTACTTGTTATGTGCAGTCCCATCTCATAGCAGTTGTTATCTTACCACCACAGGCTGCTAGTGGAAGTGATACTTTGATGAAATATTTTGACGATCATACATTGGATATTCAACTATAATTGTGTGAACTGACAACTGGTGATTGGCTTCAATGCAATATGTTTAATCAATATAACATGTTGCAATTTATCTAAGATTTCCAAAAACAGAAAATAAATCCATAGCCATAAGACAGGAATAAATTATTTGCTGTTTTCTAGAGGAAGACAGTTTGATTTAAAATTCATCTATGGCATAACATAGTGTTGTTTTTTTTTTATATATATATTTATTTTCTGAGGCTATTTTAACTTTTGAAATTGATTATTTTACCTTAACATCTTGGTGTGAATGTACATATGAATGAGTGGATGACTGAAAGTGCTTGGAGTCCTCTAGCTTGATGAACCTTTGTGCAGCCCATTTTCCAAATGTAATGAAATACTACATTTTCTGATTGTGACTGTGATTACATTTAACTGGTAAGATGTTGCAAATGTGTTCGCTACAGAAGTTCTGTAACAGTTCTGTGTTGTCTGTTTTTTTACAGAAGGAATGGTTGTGCTTGAGCTGCCAAACTCAAAGAGCTTTGTCAGGACAACTCGGAGATTCAGAACAAATGTCTCAACCTACATATGTGCCAGCCAAACCAGAAATCCAGGCAACATCAACTTCTGACACGGCAGCGTCCAAAACCTCACCCATCAAAATTGAGCTCACAACTGAAGTCACAGCACCAGAAACTGCCCCGACTGAAGAAGTACAAATAATTTCAGCTACAACACCGAAGGAAGAACCTGCTAAGATAAAAAACTTAGATCCTGTTCCTTCCATAGAAAAAGAAAAGGAGAGGAAACAGTTTGTCACCATGATAGATGTTTCACCTGTTGCCTCAGATAATCAGTCTTTTGAATATTCCATTCAAGAGCCTGTTGTAGCAAAGCCTGATGTGTCAACCACCTCAACTTCTGACATGGAAACTGTTAAAGAGGTAACAATGTTTGAAGTTGTTCCAGACAAAAAAGCAAAGCCAGAGCTCCCCTTATCATGGAGTATAATTACAGAGGTGCAGACCAATGATCATATCAATCTGATGGACACAACTTCTTCTTTGCAGGAGAAACTGCAACCGTACTTACAAGAACAGGACAAGGCAGTGGAATCTGGACAAATAATAGCAGCTGACAGCAAGGAAAAGGATGATAAAATGATTGAAAAGATTACTGACATCTCAAATCAAGTTTCACAGCCACTCCTTACAGCAAGATTGGTAAGAAGTGATCAAATATATATTTTTTAAATGTTTCCGTTATTTATACCAAGAAGATTAATTTAACTGAGATCTTCTTAAGCACTTTCTCCATTTTATGCCACCGTTACAAACAAAGTTTGATATTGAGAAACTACTTGAAAACACCATATTTTTTAGATCAATACATATTTCCTGGCAAAACTGACACGCCCCACTTTCAGTTGTATTTTCTCTCAAAAGGCCTAAAGACAAAAATCATTTGTGCTTGCAATATTAATTTTGTTTGAAGTGTAATTGTTTTCATGACTCACACAAAGTTTCAAGTGAGGCCTCAAGTGGTGCTGAAATACTGTTCTGTGGTCAATAGTTTTCTTTGATATGTGGCAAATATATCGACTCATTTTGTTAGAATATCAAGTCAGAGAAAAATCAAGGAAAATCTCAAAGAAGACAAAACTTACCTTTGCTTTTGTAAACAAATGTAAAAAAATTAAACAATATGTAATGTTCAAATGATACAATATTTTGTTTTTGCAAATATTCATTTGGAATTTGATGCCTACAATACGTTCCAAAATAGGTAGGACAGGGTCAAACAAAGACTTGGAAAGTAGAGGAAAATGTTGTTTGTAACATTCCACAGGTGAACAGGTTAACATTCCACTCGTAGGGGAGCATTATTGAAAAGCTCAGCTGTTCACAAGCAAAAATGGGACTAGGCTCACCACTTTGTGAAAAACTGCATGTGCAAATAGTATAACATATTAAGAAAAATGTTTTTCAACGTACAATTGCAATTTAGAGATTTCATCATCTATGGTCCATAATATCATGAAAAATTTCTGCAATCTAAGGTTGAAAACCAACATCGAATGCCTGTGACCTTTGATCTGTCTACTGTACCACTGCATTAAAAACTGACATCATTATGCAACAGATTACCACATGAAAACCATGACCAATGGACATAGTTCATCAGTACATCTACAATCCCAATTGCAATGAAAGTATGGTATGAGACAAATAATTGTGAAAAAAGTTAACTCCTCTGCCTTCTCGCAGTGTTCCCAGTGCTAACTAAACACAACCAACCTGAGCCAAGTGGGACTTAGCCCTTGTCAATCATACATGTTTTATAAAATGGAAGATATGAAACAAAATTAAGATTAGCTGGAAAAACAGCCTCTCTCTCTACCTCTTCCTTATTGTATTATTAGTCAATTATTGACATATTAATATGGCACGTTGTTGGCATATGTGGACCTTATTATTATAACAATTGCACAGTGCCAAAGGTTTGTTATTCCTTGTGTGTATTTGCGCATGTGCGTGCGCGTGCGTGCATTTGTGTGTACCTACGTACATGTGTACTTATGTACGTACGAACAAGTATTGTTCACTTTTTATTCAAGAATAGACCTTTTTTTTGTATTAAACATTGATTAATATTGATTGAACATTTCTTTTGACATTTTAGGCCTCCATTGAAACCAACGAGGAGTCAGCACAAAAGAGAAGAGATCTCCCTCAAACTGAGCAAGAAGCACATACACTCAGTTTTGGAAAAGAAGGGCATGATGATGATCAACCCCAGATTTTACCTGTCCTTCAAGAACAGTCTGAGATGAAGAGTTATGAAACAGTGAGGAATGATTCAAGTATAGATCACGCTATGACTGAAAAAGAGGAAGTTAAACCAGAGAGAAGGCGTTTAAGTTTCCAAGCAATGGAGAGCAGTGAAAGTGAAGTTACACCTTCCTCATCCCCTAAAATTGGAAGAAGGATCTTAAAGGTTAGCACTGTTTCATCTAGCAGTGAGGACAAAACTGAAGGTGCTGATTCTTCCATAGAAGATGATGAGTTCATCCGGAATCAGATTTTGGGTATGGGAGACGAGAAAGACATGTCCATATCAGAAGATGAGAAAGAAAGTAACTTAGGAAATACGGAAGCTTTCCCGAATAATACACTTGACAATGCTTCTATCAAAGCCAAATCTGAATTGAGCAAGGGTGAATCAGATATTAATATCCAGACTGAATTACCCATTAAAAGTGATGCTGCAATTAATCAAAATATTCCCGAATCATTTCCAAAGACTCATTTTAAGAAAGCTATTCCTGCATTGAGGCAGAGGCAAAGCACTGATGAAGAAATAGAGAGCCTCACTGAATCCTTGTCAAAAGGTTCATCCAGTATTCAAGCATCAAGTGTGACTCCAGGGTCTTCACCTACATCAGTTTCATCTTTTGAAGAGGACAGTGATAGCAGTCCAAGCCAAAAGAAAAGTAGTGAGCAAAGACACCATCGCAAAAGTAGACAGAGGTACCCCACTCAGCCTCTTCCTACAATTGAAAACTCCTCTGATGAAGAAAAGACAAAGACACATGACAAACCACTGTCTTTATCCAGTGATGAAGATTTAAGGCAGGTTACTGTTATCAACGAAGGCCATAAATCATTTGGCTCAGAGTACTCTCCCAGTAAAGAGTCTGAACCAGAAATTAAGAGAGCTGTACAAAGAGGACGTAAACCTTCACCAACAGTAATACCTTACACCCCTTCTGATCAATTTGAAGAAAAAGACACAGCAGCAAAATCATTAAAGAGTGCTGAAGAAGCATATGAGGAAATTATTCAGAAAACAAAAGCTATTCCAGGAGAAAGTCCCCCTGATATAGAACCTCTTTATGGAGGACTGGCAATAGAGGACTATCTTTATGAATCTTTAGTAGAGGAACCAGAAATTAAAATAAGTGAAACTCAAGAAGAACCTGAATTTGACACTGCTTCTCAATCTCTTAAAAAGCTCAGGTCCCCTGAAGAAGTTTATGAGGAGATGATGCAAAAAAAAAGGGAACTGATGATGATAGAGCAAGAATTTCAACAAGCCTGGACAGCAATGGATTCTTCCTCATTGGAGGCTTTGGTCCATCAGGTTCCTGCAGAGGCTGAAACTTGCGTGGTGACTATATCTGCTGAAGATGGCATACCCACTGAAGATACTCAGATTATTGAACAAAAAGATATTAATACTTTAAGTGAACTACCAGTAAAGAGAAAAAAACGTCCAGCACCCCCACGCCCATCTGAGCCCCCTAGGCGCACTGAGGTAACAGTTGTTCCCAGTATTCCCAGTGGATCCATAACCTTTGTCAGGCCTATGGTTCCTCAAGATCCTGCACTCAGAAAGGCACTATTTCCAATACCAGACCTTAAGATTACTCAATGCTCATCTGGTGAAGAGGAAGATGATAGTCTTGCAGATGAGTATGCCATAGGTATTTCATCTGACATTACTCCCAGTGATGACTCTGATACAAAAGAAGATCAGTCCATAAGTCCATCTTTGTCCGAAACCAATGACATGGAACCTATATGTGTTATCTGTGAAATTCCAGAGCCAAAACCCATTCCAACTCCAATATCAGCCCCAGAGCTAACAACTACACCTTCTCCTGTTTCACCAGTTTCACCCCCAACTTCACCAGCTTCTCCAGATTCTAGTTTGGCCTCAAATGTGTCATCATCATCTTCATTTCAGGCTCGAACACCACTTTCATCTGACTCAACTCCACTGTCCACACCAACCCCTCCAACTTCAATAAAAGACCATTCAGTTGAAGAAACCTTATTGCCATTGTCTACCACATTTGAAGCAGCACCATCAAGTGAAACATTAATTCCATATTATGATTTAGCCACTGTTGTAGTTACAATTCCAGATTTGGTTTCTGACCCATCCAAAATTCAAGCAACACAGACCGTTCAAAGAAAGTCTTCTACAACTAAGACCCCAGCTCCACCCTCATTTGAGACTTCGTCTGCAGGAACTTATAAGGTTCAAATGCCAGACTTAGTTTCCTCACCATCACAAGTACCAATTAAAGTTCCACCTGTTTTACAAGTTTCAGCACCAAGTCCATCACCTATTGTTGTCTCAGCTCAACCTTTAGCCCAAATCACATCTATTGCTACCACAACTTCAGCTTCAACAAGTGATCTCTCGTCATCAATTTCTGTGGTATCATGCCTTGAGCCTGTGGTAGTCCAGATGCCAGACTTGGTTTCAACTAATGCTCCAATTATTTTACAATCACCACAACCAATCTCAGCCCTCATAACTACCCCAGCTCAAGCTCAAGCCAAAGTAGTACATTCAGTTCCAGTACAATCGCCTGTACCATTAATGAGAACAGTGGTAGTCCCAGCAAAGATTCAACCTGAGCAGGGAACTATATCATCTCCAGCATTAACTACTGTTGTCAAAAAGAAAGTCCCTCCTCCTCCACCTCCTCGATCTACTTCAGTTTCATTGCCTGATACCACCTCTGAGATGCCCCTTATAAAGACAGCCATGTCAACTCCATCACCTATTGCACCCATAGTCACTGCCCAACCACTGCAATCTGTAGTTGTAGATATACAGCCAAGAATGGACATTGCACAGTCAGGTGGTGCACCTGTTCCTCAAGTAGTGACTCCAACTAGACAAGGGCACGTAGTCATCATTGTACCAAGCATGGAAAAAATATCGCTGCTTGAACAAACTAAACAGGATGGAGATGATGCAGAGCCAAATGTTGCTTCTCGTCCATATGGTAGTCAACAAACTACAAATGATACACTGTGTACAGACACTTCAACTGTGAAAGTGCTTTCAGCTCCACTACTTCAACCTAAACCTACACATGGAGCAAAATTGGTATCAAGTGGGGAAGTAACTCCTGTAACAGACCCAACCTCATCACCTCCACCCCTCTCACCCAAACCAATTGGAAGCTCTGTTCCCACTTTAGTCACAAGCACCATAGCAACAGTTGCCCCTGTTTCTGTAACAGTGTCCAGTCCTTGTCATATCTCTAAGCCTCCCCCACCCATACCACCCAAGCCTATATCAATTCCAGCCGGACTAGTTTTTACCCACAAGCCAGGAGAGAATATCAGACCTCCTCCTGTGGCACCCAAAGCAGCAACACTGCCTAGGATGAAGGAACCTCCAAAAGCCCTGTCTCTTAGCCTCGCAAGACCTTCGGAGTCTAAACTGGGTACAACATCTCCCAAGTCACCTGTCTCCCCTAGGCATGCAAAATGTTTACAGACATATGTGGTGATCACTCTACCATCTGAGCCTGGCTCTCCAACTGAGACAATAACAGTTCAAGCACCTGTGAGGCGAAGATCCATCCCATCTTCTACAGTGTCAGACATTCAGACAACAGTACCAGAGAAGAAGACACCCACTGAAATTTTTTCAGCACAGGCTACAGTTAGGAGGGCATCTGTGCCCACGATTAAGTATCCACCTCCGATTACTAAAGCAGTCAGTGTGGAAGCAGAGCAAATAGAAACCTCTGATGTAGTGACTGGCAAAGTACAAATAGGGGAATTTTCTGTGCCCCCTGCTGTGCAACCAATATTTTCTGTTGCTGATGTGATTACAGTGTCATCAGATCAGAAATCCTGTATCATGGCACATGCTGTAGCACCAACAATCAAGAAGTCATATGTGTCACAACAAGACTCAGTGACTCAACCCCATTTAACTTCTGAACCAACATCAGAACTATTTCCAAAACTCCCTGAGCCAAAACATTATCTGATTCAGAGAGATCAGTCCATAGTAAATGAGCAATCTGGACCATCTGTGTCTCAGCACCCATGTGCAGTTACAGAAGTGGGAACAGTATTTCCAACAAGTGTATCTGAAGAGCCAATTCTTCCGTCAACCAAACCAATTGCAACTGTGCAACCAGGGTGTCTTGGGGAAGTTGTTTTTGTGCCAGAGTCATTGAAACCACAAGTAGAAGTAGTTGTCCATGGGACACCACCTACAGTACACTCTATAAATTATGATCAGCACATTTTATCTCAAATAGATGTGCAAGGTATAGAGCATATGGAACAAGACATAGATAACCATGTCACAGAGACAGTCCAGATTAGATCAGCAATACAAGATGAGAGTTATAAATTTGCAACTGAAGAACCAGATACAGTGATTGAAGTTGTTGTTCAATCGCTGTATCTGGATGAAAACATACCTGGGGTTTTTGAAGATGCACTCTCCTTATCGGAGCTCCCGTCAACTCAACAAACTGATCAATCTTCAGAAAATATGGTTGTGACAAACCAGCTATTCACACAAAAGCTAAATCTTGACTCTAAAGAAAGTACACTCCCTGCAAAGTTTGAATACCCCGCAGAAGTTGTTACAACTGACCCTGGTTTTAGGTTGCCTGAGGTTGCTGTAGTATCTCCTGTACCTCATCCTCTCACTATTGCCACTGTTGTGACACCAACATCTAAAGTGTCTGAGTTAATGCCACTACCTACAGTTGCTGAAACTGTAGCTATTACAAGCACAGGGTCAATACTGTCATATCATATGGAAGGAATTCAACAAGTGTCAACACAGAGAGATATTAGTTATACTCCCCAGCAGAGTGAAACAAGTGCAGCCACAATTATGTCATATCCTGTGGCATCAATGGAAGAAATACCATTGCAATCTAGACATGAAAGACAAACAAGATTCCCACCAAAACATAAAGATGAAATGATTTGTTGCATGCCTTCATCAGAGATACAGCATGAACTTGCAGAATTCCCAATTATAACAAACGATGAGACTACTTATAGAAGATCATCTATCTCATCCGTAGTACAACCACCATATACCCCCAGTGATTCATTTACATATCCTGCAGAGCTTGAAATGCCTGTTCAGGTGGTTAAAGACAAGTCACTTGCTGCTGCTAGACAAGAATCTATAACCATGCAACATCCACAGCAGTTTGCACAAATAATTCCCATGCCAGCTGAAAAGGACTTTCCAGTGGTTGACTATGGAGCTCAAGTATCTTACAGAAGGGGATCAATTCCATTATCAGCACAGCAACCAGAAGCCTCGACTCATCCATGTGAATATGATCATTTACTGGACACAATAACCCAAGATGCACACACCCATATAAGCCCAGTAGCCTCTGTACCAGAGATTCCACTGAGTGTATCTGTGGTGCCAGTCACCATCACCAAAATTCAACAAGAGTCAATTGAGAGCCAAGAGATAAGAGGACCAGAAAAAGTGGTCTCCAGTATGAGTCACATGTATTCCTCTTCAATTTCCACCTCAGGTCAGCCTCCTGAAAGTGTGTCTAGTCGGGTCACTCAAGTGGTCACCACTGAAGTGCAACGGACCACTGTTTCTGTTGTCCATGAACGACTCCAACAAGTTCCTCCACGAAGTATAGCCATCACTATACAACCAGACATAGCAAAAGTCCAACCCCTCCCTAAACAAAATGGCAGGATTATTTACCCTGGTGATGTTATTGATTTACGCACTATCAAATCAGGCATAAAAATGACAGAGCAAGGCATGGATCTGACGCCACCTGAGTCTTGTCGACAGTCTGTTTCAAGTGACTCAAGTGGACGTCATATTACTGCAGTGCAGCCTGAGATTGTAAATCTTAGTGCTGAGCTTATCCCTGCAACAACACTGTCTGTTGCTACTGACAGCATCACAATAGTCACATGCACAGCAACAATTGCCTCATACAATACCACTCCAGCAGAGAAACCACTTGATTTACAGGGTCCTGTTGCATCACTGCCGTTACCACTCACCACATCCATATACAAACCATTTGAACCACTCGCACAAATTGTCTACAGACCTGTTAATGCCCAACCTGTATTCACTGATGTAGTATCTATGACTCAAGACATACCCATGAATCTTTCCATTGAAGCTCTTGTCCCCTCTGGAGGAAAACAGTCATTGACTTCAGCACCAACAATTATCACCAATGTAGGTCCTGTTGTATCTCTTGAGGCTATGGGAGCCATGGACTTGTCAAACTATAAACCAATGAGGGCAATGGTGGCATTGTCTGATACAGACCAAGGAGTGGTGACCTCTATTTTAGAGGATGATGGGGTTCCAATGGATCTTACTGCTGGCAGAAGGAGCATCTGCTGTGATGTAATTTACAAGCTACCATTTACCAGAAGCTGCAGAACACAAGCTCCTGTAACAACTCAACCTGACAACCATTCCGGCTTCAAAGACCGTGCAGGGCTGTATGGCATTAAAGGTACTAATGGGATAAGAGCATCATTATCTGAGACCAATCTAACAAGCACAGGACTGTCCATCTATGATCTCAAAAATGACTACTTCAGCGGCTCTTCTGACACAGCTGTCGACCTAACTGCTGCTAAGCTTTCAGCTGGTAAGCAAATCTTTCTATACATTTTTTGTATTGTTAGTTTGGCTCACATGTATTTAAGACTGCACTCTTATTCTTCTTATAGGCAACACATTTTTATTTAAAGCCTTTATTTCTCTTTAACATATAGCATATTGCACTCACTTTATGCTTCCAGTTTAGCACTTAAGTTCATAAACAATGTTTTAATTGCCTGATTTGTTTTCTAAAGTGCATGGCATTTTCAAATGGGCCCAACAATTTGTTTTGTTTGTTTTTCTTTTCTTCATACAGATGCATGTGTTTGCCTGCGCGTACTCCCTCGATATTTTGGTTTTGCATCCTGCTAACCAAGCTATCTCCATCAATGCATGTGCTCTTTTTGGAACTCTTTCTAATTCTAATTGCACGATCCTTAGAAAATAAGTTAGTTTCTTACTTGTACAATTACTAAAGCTGTTTATTGAAAGAAATGTATATATTTTGAATTGCGACAGGTGAGGCACTAGACTACACAAGCAAAGCAACCAATGTCTACTCTGCGATGATTACTTCACCATACTCCCAAGTTCCTGCTGCTGGGTTTGGTGTAAATAGTGCTTTAAGAACCTCAGATGGAATAGTTTATTCCTCTGTTGCAGCACCAGTTCCATCCACATATGCAATTACAACTCAACCAGGTTCCATCTTCAGCACTACTTTTACCCCTATATCAACTGTGCAGGATCAGTCCTTACTACATTCATATGGATTTGTTCCAACAGAGCCAGGACAGCTTATTCCCTTTGAGACAGAGCTATCGAAAGAGTTCTTTCCTACAGCCTTGGCCGACTTAATAACCGGCTACCCTGAAATGTACTCAGACACCACCCTGGAAGCAATTGCTGCTTCTTTAGATGTTCTAGCTTCTTCACCAATATTTCCTGGCTTAGACAACACCAAAATGGCCCAGTATCAGATGGAGAGGGAGTTTCTAGAGTTAGAGAAGCTTAAGCAGCTATGTCTTGCTGAGGAGCTGGAGTGGGAAAGACAAGAAATCCAGCGTTACAGAGAACAGGAGCAACTTATGGTGCAAAGAGAACTTGAAGAACTTCAAGCACTGAAACAGCAGCTTCTTCTTCAGCAAGAAGAGGAACATCATGCACACATGGTGGCCCAACAGGAGACCTATGCTCAACAGAAAGAACAGTTGCAGCAAATCCAACAACTCCAACTCCAACTCCAGAGGCAACTTGATGAGCACTACAGCAGTACTGGTATGACAGGAAACCTTTTAGAAGCTAAATTTGCAGGGGTAGGGGACAGTGGTCAGTACTGGCCTGTAAAAGATGAGACTACGCTTCCATCTACATTAGCACAAACAGAACAACACCATGACCAGCTTAACATAGTAAAACTTCCAGCTGACCAGGATCTAGGGAAAAAAATCCTTGACAGCGGTGTACAAACAGATGATGAAGACTCTGCAGAAAAGCAACAAATGGGAAGAAAAAAGAAAACAAAGAGAAACATTGATAGCTCAGCTCAGTCTGATGATGATGATCAAGATGAGTGGGATGCCCCCACCAAAGTTCGACGTCGTTCTCGAAAGCATAGCAGTGATGGGAAACATGGCTCCAAGGTGTCCAGCATTGCCATCCAGACAGTAGCAGAAATTTCTGTGCAGACTGACCACTCTGGAACTATCAAGAAACCCAATGTCCAAATGGACACTAAGATAGAAATCATTAAGCACATATCTCCAGAAAACTTTCACAGAGGTGGCAGTCGGAGCTGTCAGACAGACACAGACAGAAGGAATTCACCTGTTGAGGTTGGATATAGCACACAACTAACGGCAGATGTCCCCTCTAAAGCTAAAGTTCTCTACAGCCAAGTATCTCCATTATCTCCAGAAAAGACCTATGGAGGACAAAGAATGCTAACTGCTGACCCAACCAGATTTTCCTCTGGCCCTCGGAGTTTAAAGGCTGGCCAGAAGTCTCTGTCAGATCCAAAATCTCTTAGTCCTTCAACAGAAGACAGAATTGGAGGATACTATACAGAAGGCTACTCTGTAAGTCTATTAAAGTTATTTTGCAAATAAGGGGGAAACTATTCTAAATAGATATTTTTATATACTCTATATTATCTATTTCTGTGTTGTAGGTCAGAGGCTCTACTTCTAGCAGTGGTAAGAAAGTAAAGCGAACCCTACCAGATCCTCCTCCTGAGGATGACACCTTGGCGGGAAGATCCGGATATAGCTCCAACTCTGCTCGTCGCCGTCTTGCTCGCAGCACAACAATGGCCCGAGCAAAGATTCTCCAAGATATAGACAAGGAACTTGATCTGGTGGAAAGGGAATCATCTAAACTCCGCAAGAAACAAGCTGAGCTTGATGAAGAGGAAAAGGAGATTGATGCCAAGTTGCGGTGAGTTGCTGCATGTGTTCCCACTGAAATAAATAACCAAGTGCTAAAGATTGAGTAGTTTCAGATTTTGTTAGAATAATAATTAAAGCAACAATCAGCAGATAAACAATTACAGAGATGCCATTTAGTTAATCTGTCTTAAGCTATCTGTCTTATGTTCATGTGCATGATTCCTTTTTTACCTTAATAGCTTATGGGCTAAAAGGCTACCTTGACAACACTCAATGAGACCTCTCCACTCTTACACATAGTAACAGGTACAAATGTGTGAGAAACTGGAACATTGTTTCGCTATTTAAAGTGTGCCCTGATAATTGTTGGTGTTTGGAGTCTAAAACTTTTTTCCATTGATCTAGGTATCTGGAGATGGGTATAAACCGTCGGAAGGAAGCCTTGTTAAAGGAAAGAGAAAAGAGAGAAAGGGCATATCTCCAGGGGGTGGCAGAGGAAAGAGACTACATGTCAGACAGTGAGGTTGGCAACATCAGAGAAACTCAGGGGGAAGGCCTGGAAAGACCACGGACCGCTCCTCAGTCAGAATTTGATCAATTCATCCCCCCCCAAACTGAGGCTGATTCCCAATACAACACCCTTACAAGTCCCTATTCTCAATATGGTCAGTATGTTCCTCAGACCCAAACCACAAGCCATTACACCCAGCAGAATTTGTATCAGCAGCAGTCCCTATACCATCAACAGGTGTCTCCTTACCAAACACTATCACTCTCCCATGCTCAAGCTCAGCCTAGCAGCTACCAACATGCTTTGCTTTTGCAACAAGGAAAGCAGCATCAAACCACCTTGTCTGAGTTAGAGCCCAAAATTACTACCAACTATGAGGTGATACGCAACCAACCTCTGCTCATTGTTCCATCTTCTACAGAAAGTGGCTATGGGGTTGCTCACATGGGTGGCAAGTATGGCAACTTAGATTTGAGGTTAGAGGAAAGAAGCATGGCCTCTAGTCCAATGTCAAGTATTTCTGCTGATTCCTTCTATGCTGATATTGACCATCACAATGCCAGGAACTATGTGCTTATAGAGGACATAGGGGAGCTTACCAAGGCTTCAACAGGACTTGGCAGTTCTGCCATGGGTTCTGGATTCAGCCTACCTGATAAAGAGCTATCAAAAGCAGACATACTACTCAGGGCAGCTGAAGCCAGGCGTTCAGCAGAGGTAAATATTTTTTTTTATTATGCAATTTTGTATTACATCCCATCTTTGTCTTTTTATGTTTATATTTGATTATTGAACTTTTTTTGATCATTTGGATTTGCATTTCAACATTGACAATTGCAAATTAACTATGCGTGACAAGATTTCCCGTATTACAACTTCAGTTACTTTTTATTCTTTTATTGTCATCTTATTATTGTAAAAGTGAACTATTCTGCTCTCCTTGTGTGTTTCTTAACACAATTTAGCAGTAAGTCTAACTCCAGTTGAATGAATACTTGAGTCATGAAGTAGATCCTTTGCCTCCACTTTATTTTGGTGACCCAAGCACACGTGTAACATGGAGTAAACTGTATCACATAAATGAAAAATAATTTATTGGCATCAGAAAAAGTTAAACTAAGAAAATTGTAATGCTATGCCCAAAATAAATCAACATGATCCCATAAGTACTATGCAGCTATCAAATTCCACATTAACTTTACACATTAGCAAATAAGATCTTAAATAAAATCTACTCAAGAATATAAAATGAAAACTTACAGACGGTGATGTCGTTGGCACAAATGAAAAGCGGATTACAAGAGATGCAGTTCTTAACGTGTGACTAAGTGTAAACTATACGAAGTGGCTGATTTCCTGTCCCATCCCTGATCTTCAAAATAAAAGACTCAATGCACTGTCACTGACAAAATTAACACTAAAAACCTATTTTACAACAAATTAAAGGGCAGAACATGAACTTAAATTATTATTTAAATGTAGGTAAAATATCTTTGACCTTCTAACTTTACCAGAAATTTTACTCCACCTTGTAAATATATTAAAATACTTTAACTGACTCACTGTGTGTTATGTTAGAAAAAGAAGCTATTGTTTAATTAATGTTCTTTAATTACATTTAGTATGACAGGTCTACAAAAACCATTGCCTAATTGGAAAGTGGAAATGAAACAACAAAAGGTTACAATTTTTTACAACAACTTTTGTTAGGTCCCTACTAGACCAGCTGCAGAAACATATATAGCTTTTTTTTTAACCAAGGAGATTGAAAGGCAATCAAATTGAATAAAAATAAAATTTTAAGTCATAGTTATATTTAGATGTGAACCTTTTTTTGTTCATTTGGCTGTTTGTTTAGGCCTGGTGCACAGTCTCTAAATGGTTGTCTTTTAGGAGAGCTCTGGATTTATCTACATCCATCTTCATCTTATCTCTCACCAGCTTTCTTCACAAGAAAGCAACCTCACCATGCCACTCCAAAATATTACATGCTACCCTACTTTCTTTTCATTTTTTTCCAAAAAATGAAAAACTGTGTCATTTGCCAACCACTTCATGGCTTATCAAATGACAACATGTGGAAAAAGTACACGTGGTAACAGAGATTTGCAAGACATCGTATGATTGTGGCAAAATTACAAGAACATCTGACATAATTGAAGAAAGTTCATTGATAAATTTATTATTTGTATTTAACATATGTCAATTCATTAACAAATCATATGTGATACATATAACAAGTGCTTAAAATATGTTGACACTAATTTGCATTTTCTTATTTCTATACATCAGGTAGCTGAATTTTTGGGCTCATCGCGCTATGGAAAAGGAGAAGATGACTCTATGGAGGAGCCCTATGAACTGAAGTTGCTGAAGCAACAAATCAAGCAAGAGTTTAGACGGGGAACTGAAGGGCTAGAACATTTAACAGGCCTTGGCCTTTCCCAGTATCTCTCGAGTGATAGCAGTTTTCGCCACTTCCCTAAAGGAGAGAAATATAGCATTGGAAGACTCACTCTTGAAAAACAGGCTGCAAAGAATCTTCCCGCAGCTATGCTTTACCAGAAACAGATGAAGAACAAAAAGGCATTGCTCGACTCAAAGGCCATTACAAAATTTTCCCCAATTCAGGAGAGTAGGGACCTTGAGCCTGAATTTGGTAGCTACATGGGATCTGGGACTTCTTCTGTGTCCAGTCTAGCAGCTAGGGCTAGGTTACTTCAAGATGAAATTACATTTGGGTTAAGGAAAAATTTGTCTGAGCAGCAAAAATATTTGGGGTCTTCTTTAGGAGCCACCCTTTCAGGTTCTCTTAACCTTGGCCAGTCCCTTAGCTTAGGATCCTCTATCAGAGGCAACATTCAGGAGGATGGCACATACCCAAGTGGCACTCGATCCCGTCCCTCTTCTCGACCCTCTTCCCGACCATCTTCTATATATGGCTTAGATCTGTCTATCAAAAGGGATCTGTCTAGTTCCTCACTCAGACTAAAGACAGAGGGGGAGGTCCTGGACGCAGCATTTGCTCCTGGAGTCTCCAGAGCAAAACCTACCAGTTTGCCTATCAGCCAAAGCCGGGGCCGTATCCCCATTGTGGCTCAGAACTCTGAAGAAGAAAGTCCTCTGAGCCCAGTGGGGCAGCCTATGGGTATGGCTAGAGCTTCTGCTGGTCCTCTGCCTCCCATTTCTGCTGACTCTAGGGATCAGTTTGGGTCTAGCCATTCCTTGCCAGAAGTACAACAGCATATGAGGGAGGAATCTCGGACACGTGGCTACGATAGAGATATCGCATTCATCATGGATGATCTGCAAGGTGCCATGTCTGACAGTGAAGGTAAATGGAGTCTGAGACTGTTGCAGCAGTTCAACTATGCGGACCTGCTTGTAATGCATGCCAATGCTGAGTGGTTTTATTGACTTTATGCATAAACCGTCTCTTTTACAATTATCAGCGCTTCAATTAATTATTGTTTGTGATACTTTCCTAGATTTTTCTTTGACTTAATAAATTTAAATTAAAGTTTGCATGGTTTTTCTTTGTTTTTGTTTCTTTTATATAACTAACTCAAAAGTACATTAAACTCTCAATCTGAGTTTATGTATCTTACCATTCAATTCTGTCCAGTTTTGGTGTGATTTCATTTGCATGTTTTAAGTTCTTCACTGATAAATTTTCCCCCAAACTCTCAAAACACAGAAATTTTAATAACTATACATGTTTTCTGTGTTAAAACCATCTTGTTTTTATGAGAGCTTAAGAATAGTACTACAAATACATACTACACAAAATATTTTTTAATGTTTGGTAAACAAGTCACGTCACTACTACTTCAATGTTAAATGGAGCAGAGCAGTCCTTTTGAATCTTAAACAATAATTTAAGATGGAAAGTCAAATTGTTTTAACAAAAATTTAGTCTAGCAGTTTCTGGTATTATTCTGTATAAATGTGATATACGTTGCAGCATATATTAAATATTGCACATAAATAGCACAAATGTCATATTATCCATGACATATGCGTGTACAATCTAACATGTAATTGCTGTGTTGTATGCAGTTTTCCTCACCTATAAATCATGAATGCCTATAATATTTAAACAGAAAATCTAGTCTAAGTTTACTTTTGTCATGGAGATGCTTCCACTATAATCTGTAATATATCTGCAACATGCGCAACTTAGTCTTCAGAAAAAACTGGTCTGAACTTGGTCATCACTTCTCAGTAATTATTACATTTCTATAAGTCTTCAGTGTGGCAAAATCATTCATATATTTTTTTCATTTTTAATGTGGTAAAATAACTCTGGCTAGTAATGTTTAAAACGTCCTTCTCTTTCAATGACAGAAACAGTGCGAAGCAATCTGATATACAGACTGGCTTGTACATTTGTAATAATAACTGCCTTTATGGAAAAAGCAGTGACTATTTTTAATATAGAGTTTTGTGTGATTTAGTCACCTGTGTCTCATTTGTGTTGGTGTGTATATAACCTTGAATTATTTTTACTGTATTTTGCATCCTTGCATGTTGTGTATTGCGTGTTTTCCATTTCCATGTTAATAAAATTTATATTTTTGGCTTGTTTGTTGTGGATGTCTCGTTGAGGTGTGAGATGTCCATTTTCTCTAGTGATTGACAGCAAATATTGAAATGGACTATTCATTTCAATAAATGTGTAATTGGTAGTGTTCAAATTTATCTTATTAAACCAACTGACAAGAAGCCTTATAATAATAGTGAGTTTGGATAACTTTCTGGATTACGTAATGAGTATTTACATTCATACACAAATGTGACAGAAACCTGAGTGGTTCACCATAAACACATTTTAAAGAAGGTAGTACTGAGCATATTAAATCATAAATAATCATATTAAAGTGTATATCTACCTTTATTACAGTGCTGAGTAAGTCAATGCTGGTTTTAAACAGAAGTGATGCCAGAATCTTTCAAGAAATGCTACAGTAACTGAGAGACAAGTTATAATATTTTTAAATAACAATAAATATTACAAAAGCTCTTTGCTTGAATGCCCAAAAAATATATTTTATAAATTTTTCTGGCTGGAATCATCCTTCAGGCCAGCAATATCACACAGTGTCTTGGAAAAGTATTTTTTTTTACATTTTGCATTGATTTTATCACAGAATTCACCACAGAGTAGCACAATAATTGAGAAAGAATTGAAGTGTGGGAGAAATGACCGCTTTCAATATTTATTTTATTTTTTTACAAAAACAACATCTGAAAAGTGTGGCACACATTTCTATTCAACTGCCTTTAATCTAATAACAGAATAAAACACCAGCAAGGCCATTTTTAGGTGGATCATTAGCAGGATAGTCCAAGTGGTGTTGGATAGAAAGGGGAGGCAGAGGGACTTATGCAGAGTGTAAATTATGCCAGAACTGCCACTGACTGCAAACGTACCAAAACATGTATGTAAACATATTGTGGCTGCTTCCTTCCCCTCAGCAGCTGTAAGTCTATAACCACCACTCCTCCCAACAAACACAGTAAGTTCTACACATGCTTGCTGTTATTTTCAGTTTAAAATGTTCTTGTAAGTAATCTGTAATTGTTGCACACAAGTACACAAAGCACAGGTTGTATTTCTTTAATTTTATCCTGTTGCACATTTCTTAGCATCTAAATGTGCTATATTTGAAACTGGATAATTAAAAAAGACTGACAATTATACAAGAAGTCACCTTTGAAGGAACTGTAAAGAAACACTGTGCATTGAGAAACTGTTAACTAAAAGTTAAGAACCCCACAAATCTGCCCTTACTAAAGAGTGTCAAGGAAAAAACTTTTATTGAGAAAAAGTCACAAAAAATCCATCTTAAGATTTTCAAAAATTCGATGTACAAAGGTAGTTCAGGAGGTTTTGCTTTACTTTCTTCTCACTCTGATCAGATGAGACCAAAATTGAAAGTTTTGGCTATATATGCCAGAAAACGAACACTGCACATCATTCTGAACATGCTGTGAAAGATGTTGGTAGCATCATGCTGTGGGGATGTTTTTTTTTTTTTTTACCAGAACAGAAAAGTCGGATTAGAAGGATGGAACAATACTGGGCAATCCAGGAAAAATAATTAAAACTACAGGCCTCAGAAGACCTGAGAAATTGCAGAAATTCAAATTCCAACAACACAGCTACCCTAAGCAAAGATTTGTAATGTACACAACATAAGATGTTCAGCTGAAGTTCTTTTGGTAATACATCTTTAGTCCATGGACTAAATACAAGTACAAATGCATACCACACGTTCTAGTTTTTTTTTTTTTTTGTTTTTTTTTTAGTGACAATCCTGCCATTTTTCTTTTCACTTAAGAATCTTTTGAAATCCCTACTTCATAGAATACAATGAAATTTCTGGATGAAACATGACAAAATGTAGAGAATTTCAAGGGGCTTCAATACTTTGACAAGACACTGTAGTAGGAGAAATTTCAAGCATGTATCTTCATGATTAATGCTTTCAGTGCATGTGCTTCCTTATACTCTCAATATTAAACCTTAGCAAACATCTGTAAGATAAGAAAGCATATTTTGGAAAGAATTCTGAAAAAAACATATAACTTTGTACCCCAGCCGGAGGCCCAAACTGGAATATAGAAGGTGAGACAGCATTTTAATTTCATGTAGTTGCGTAGAAAACTGTGACTTCATGCTGCACATCATAACTCTGAATGGTCCACTTCTCTGGCTGATTCTGTAAACATACTAGACTCATGCTGGAATGAACCACCCTCTCACTAGTATATAGTGCATATCATTTAGCATACCTGTAGTATCTGACATGTTAGTTTTATTTTGGAATGAACCATGGTGAATTAAGATTTTTCTTTCAGGAATGTCTGCTCTGTGGTTCTGTAACCATTCTGACTCATTTCTAGTATTCATGCTCATGCACAAAAAAAGGCAAAATCATGCGTATATATGTGCACAAGTGTCCACAAGAACTATGTTGAAAGTGCTACCCACTGCTTTTTTTCTCCAAGACATACAACAGTTCATTTGCAGTCATCATTATTGGTGCACCTTCTTCGTAGAATTGGATCTCTGATCACATGATGCTTTTTAGGAATCCTGTTGAACCAACCTATATTTATTTTTCTACACATATAATTAGGATTTTTCTCAGTTGCAAAATCTTGATTGTAAAACCTGCAAAATCTCCCAATAATTCCTGAGCTTAAGCTGTATTAGGCGTCTATTTGATAGGTTTTAGGGAGATTTAGAGAAAATTCCCCTCAGAGTTTGTCAGGATTATGTCAACATAGTACTGAAATGTCATAGTTATACGGATTTACATTCTAAACCTAGCACTTTGAATAAAATGTATCAAATCATGAAATGCTTCCATTAGAAACTGTTTGTGTTCTAGAAAATATTTTTCTTCTTCTATTGGTTGATTTAAAAACAAAAATCAGTCTTGGACAATTTATTGATGGAAATATCAGTTTCCAAAAATAGGAATATTGAGATCAAAGGTATTGCAAGCATAATAAACATGCTGTTAAAAATAGATTTCCCTTATATAGAATTTGAAATTATAGTTTGATGAACATTTTGTATTGAATGAGAGAGCTTTTACAGAGTTACTTTCCTTTTACTTATCTAGAAGACATATATCTGAGATCCTAGTGCATTTTGGCAAATGAGGGGTGCAAACAATTTATTTAACATTTGAAAAAGACAAAAAAAAAACAACTTGATTGCTGGGGTAAGATTTATCCAGCCATATTTATTCACTAGCTGTGAATTTGATTGTGTAATATTTTGAACAATTTTCTCTCCTTGTTCAGCCTACCACTTGAGGAGAGAGGACACAGACTGGTTTGATAAACCAAGAGAAGGTCAGCCTCAGAGTGGATACATGTCAGATAGGAGACAGGTGTGGACTCAACATCAGTTTCCTATGTAAAACTCTTCAGAATTGTTGGAGAAGTTTTTTGTTGCAATAAAATTCTTAAATTATTTTTTAGATGAAATTGGTTCCTTACACATTCCCTCACACTCGTGTGAAGCTTAAGAGAGATATGACAGACACCAGCGTCTCAGGTAAAGAACAAACACATGGCCACTGTAAAATGATCAATGATTTTTATGTTTCAGATTTTTATGATTACAATCTATTTTCTATCTCAGGCAATGGACTTGGAGTCCGTGTCGTTGGTGGTAAGGAGATTCCAGGCAGTCGTGGTGAGATTGGAACCTACATTGCTAAGGTTATTCCTGGAGGCATGGCGGAACAAACAGGGAAAATTGTAGAGGGTAAGTGGATAATGAAAAAGAACCTAAAAGGCAAGAGTAGGCCAGCATTAAGGTAAGGGAAATTATAGAGCTTGCCAATCAATGCATGACGTTATCGGAGTCAAGTATTGCCCAAGTCCTACATGCAAATTGTAGGAAGTTACCTAAACCCTCCAAGGAAGTGTAAATAATGTTTAGCTGTTTTGGTTTAATAGTTTGCCTTAACATACATTAACTGTACATATTTATTTATTTTAATTATGAATGCATTTCTCTGAAATCTAATAATTATATTTTCTCCAGGTAAAATAGAGTAAAAGAGTTAGTACATTTGTAAAAGACAATTACCCTTAATTTATGGGGTGAACTTTGTAAAGTTGCATATGCATAACTTAAATGCTCTAATTTTGGTTATTCAGCCTGCCATGAAAGAAAAAAAAATAGAGGTTCAATTTTCATAATTATCACTATGTTACAGTTTTAAAAGAAATGTTTAATTAGAAAGCTAAGCAGTAGCTTATAAGCTACATATTTAGTTTATAAATTAAATATTTAATAAGCGTAATTTACTAAATTGCCAGATCATATGTGCACCTCTGTACAATTGAAGGATTATGAAAACACGCCACTGGATCAGAAAGTTTTCCATGTCTCCTGAGGCCTAGCAAATTCACTACATTATTCCCAGTGCTATTTGCATTTTAATTGTGTTGTGTAAAAGCTATTTTTTTTAATATGCAGCAGAAAATATTTTTGGAAATGATGTGTAAACAGAGCCAGAGAGACCAACATGGCAGTCCAAAGCATCTAAAAATCACATTCCTCACTGTTACAGCTATTGAATTTGGTTACTAGCTTTTTTGTCAGGGAGCAATGCCATTTAGACTTGTTATCTATGCAGTTGTGACTTTTGAACTTAATAATCCTTATTAATTTGTGGGCATGATCTTGATGTAGTCTGTGTAAATTACTACACTTATTATATAAATTATAAACTTATACAAAAGGTTTAAGGAGTGGTAATCAGGACCTATTCTTGTTAGTGGAAAATGATTCCTTATTTTCAAAGATCATCAATGTAAGGAGGTAAAACAACTGGTATGTGACCTGCTTCTACTGTGGATAATTGATATCTTATCTAACATGTATTATCTTAAATGGAAGATATCACTCTTTTTGTAATGGAAATTTGCTTTTATTTTTCATTTTGTTTATTATTATAATATTACCATCTAAATTTAAAACACCATTTCTACTGTGGATTTAATTCTGTTCCCATTAGGCATACTTTTTGGGTTGACTTGATAGATATACTAGTACCATTTTCAATCATCTGTAGCTTTATTGTTGGTCAGTTTGTCATGTCCTTTTCTCTGCCATGTCTAATTAAAATGTGGAAAACTCCTCCCCCACATGAGTGGGCTGTGTTAGTCATTAAACTATATTTAGCTTCAGAAATACACAAAGGGCAGCACTGAAAAAGTACTCACATTGTAAATTAACCTGTAAATTGCTACTTCATTTGTTCTTAAAATTCCTATAAATGACAATAGCTGATTTTCTGAAGAAGACAAATAACAGTGAAGATTAACTGCAATTCATTGACATGTAAAGCAAGGAAGTAACAATGCCATATAGTTCCAGTGCCAAATTATGGTGAGAAAACCTGGCTATTAGTGTTGGTGAGAAAAGTGACAATAGCCAGTTTCATTAATTTTTTCAACAATTTTTTCATACAGATAAAATCACAGTTGCATGTTTCCTCTCAACAGGACAGAATAATTGTGTTTGTTTGAAACAAACAAACACAGTTACAGTGATGTGATTCACATGGATTTTATGGGGAGGGGCAGATTATCTTGGTCTCTTTTAGGTTCAAACATGTAACTGTGTGTTGTTTCTAAATACTAATTTCATAGTGGTCAATGGACTGAATTTATATGTACGTGTGCTTTTTCAATCATTTTGACCACTCAAAGTGCTTTACACTACAGTCACATTCACGCATTCGCACTCACTAAACTCACACATTTATACACCAATACACATTGTATCAGTGTAAAGGAAGTTTGGGGTTAAGTGCCATCAACTTGTGGCAGGAGGAAACTTTAATCAAACCTACAATCTTCCGATCACAAGACAACTACTCTGCCCTCAGGGCCACAGTCGCTCTGTACTAATTCTCAAATTCCACTGAATGTAACTGTAATTTTATTTTTTTTTTTTTTTGATAAAACAATGAAATGATTAAAAAAAGAAAAAGTAAGATTACTAAACTTTATTTTTTCACATCTGACCTCTGATTCTTAAATGGTGCATTAAGAACACAAATGTCAATGTTTTTGGTGAGTTGCAGCAAAAACTGAACTTTCTGGACCAAAATATTGTTTATGTATACATTGGGAAATAAAACCTGAATAAAAAGTCTGGAAAGCAAAAAGCATGCTTTTGTTTTTAACCTGACTTCATCTTGTTGCAGGGATGCAGGTGTTGGAATGGAACGGAGTTCCGCTAACAGGGAAAACTTATGAAGAAGTGCAATGCATTATGGGCAAGGCTGGTGCAGAGGCGGAGCTCTGTGTGAGACTGTGAGTAACATCTGTCAATGTTTATCTCCCAGTCTCACTGGTACTCTCAAATATTTTGTTGCAATAAGGCAACATTGCACTTTGATCAGAATCTCTCCATCCCTCTGTTCATCTTATTTATTCATCACCTCTTCATCTGTCAGATTCCTAATGTGTGACTTATTACTTCTAAGGCACACAATTTATAATTCCATAATTTATTCTCTGTGAATCCAAGCAGTGACCTTAATATGCTGTCTGACCCTGAGCACCCACAGGCCCTGGATCACCATATCCAACTCAAGGCTGGTATGCATTAAATAGTTATTGATATGTCTGGATATGTTCACCTAAGATACATGAATACAGCATGGAGTATGGTACATATTTCTCTCAGCAGGAGGTCAGCGATCTCCTGGTGTGGATCCTAAACAGTTAGCTGCAGAGCTCCAAAAGGTATCCCAACAGCAAACTCCTGACATAGCAGGAACAGGGCCTGGGGGCTTCGGAGTCCTGTCCGCACTGGAACGTTCGGCCCTCCTCCACTCGGGCCCTGGGTCAGCAGCCTCCAGTGGGGTCCCAAGCCCTGGGCAACCGGGATCCCCTGCCATCAACAAGAAACAACGCCACAAGGTAGCTCACAACCTAAAAGGCTGCTCATAGCAGCAGTTATGTTACCGAAAATGGCACACACCAAAGAACTGCCACCTTTGGCTGAAATGACTGCCAATGAGTGAAAGCCTAATGTTTCCTATTTCTGGAAATGTGTCTCTCAAATTCTTTGGAGAGCTTCCTTATAAAGCCTCATTCAAAGGTTTCTGAGCATGAATGGACAGCTTAAGGTCACACCACAAGCAACTCAATCCGATTGAAGTCCAGACTCACTCCAATACTTTTCTTATAGCTTTTTAGGTCAAATATGAGGTAAGCCATTTTTTTTGGTATGGTTAACATTGGTAGCTGTTTTTAAATATTTCTTATTGATGAACATTGAGTCTGGTGAGGTGGGAAGTGGTTCAGAACTTGTTTTGTTTTTTTCTGATCACTTGGATGAACATGCAATGTACTCTTTGAGTAAGTTGGGAATGTCGGCAGCTCCTGGGAAGGTTTATCGTTGTCCATATTTTCTCCATTTGAAGAGCTAATATTCTGATTTGCTGCAGTCCCAAATCACTAGAAATCACTCAACAACATTTTCCAGAGTGTCATATGTCAAGAATTTGTTATTACCTGTTTTGGTAATTATAGGTTGTTTTTTGAGATATTTAGCCTCCTTCATGCTATCAGACAGTCATATCCTGATTCTGCTGGCCTCAATAAGATCTGAAAATGGCAAGTAAAGTTGAACTAAACATTCTGAAAAATGTTAATCCCTTTTAAATAATCATTGGAGCAATATTTGAAAACAACATTTGTATTACTCCCTTAGGCCATATTTGAAAGGGGCAGTTTATTTATTTCGAAGGCACATGGTACCATTGTATAGCCCAATCAATTAGCTATGTTACCTGTCATCAGTTGAAATTATCAGAATACTGCACATGACTGAGACGACTTAAAAGAAATTTGACTTGGCAATTTAACACCTTGAAATTGGGCCTCTGTCTCTGTATTACTTTGTGTCTGCTACCAGTGCAGGTGTATGGCAAGTGTCACTGAATGATAACAATTAGTTATTAAAAAATGTTTGGAAGAGGCTTCTTGCTGTGAGCAGACTGTGCTTATCACCACACAACTGTGCCTTTCTTCTGTAACTTTGCAGGACTTTCTTCCAGTAAATTATATTGTTCAGATGGTAAAATCTCTCCAGAAGCTTGCAGACACAGGCACAGTTTATGATAATGTGGTGATAACTTTCCTTTATAGGCCAAGTCAAAATGTGTATGTATGTTTGTGTTTGTTTACAACATCACAAGCAAGTAACCTTTTTATTCCCAATTTCTTTCTTTTTAGCCAACAGAGATGATGAAAACACCTCATCCCATCACTGGAGAAATTCAGGTAGTACATTTAAATTTATATTTAATTCTTCTAAGATCAAAGAAACACAGAAATAATAATTCACCAGTGTGATCCATTCATTTTCCTCTGCTTTGCCCAACAGCTCCAGATTAACTATGACAGAAATCTGGGAAACTTGATCGTACATGTCCTGCAGGCAAGAAACTTGGCCCCCCGAGACAATGACGGTTACTCTGACCCTTTTGTGAAGGTCTACCTTTTACCAGGGAGAGGGTGAGCTCTAAAAGGGCTTCAGTTTGGACTGAGGTCTTGTCTGTGTTTGCCTGTTTGATTTCAAGTCTGCCTTCGTTTCTCTCCCCCAGTTTTTTTATCACTTTGTAAGTGTTCTGTATAACACTGACTAACCCCTTGAGTTTGTCTGGGAGAAGGACATGATGATATGAGGCAGTCTTTTGCCCTGCATTATTTATTATTTGGATTTTATATTTTACAAAATTACCCAAAATATTATATTTAGATCTTTGTTGCATCAGCATTTGTATCCCTTGAACTTTTTAAAATTTTGTCTCTTTACAACCACAAACATCTCAATGTATTTTATTAGGAATTTATGTAATAGAACTTTGCAAAGTTGCAAATAATTATGGATTTAAAGAAAAAGATAAAGTGACAATGCCACTTTAAAGATTCTGCTGAAAATTAAGCTGTACAATCATATAGGATTTAAATGTGTAATATTTAATATCAGAATAAATCTATGTTCATTCAAAACAATACTGGACAAATGGCTAAGGGGTAAGTCTGCAGAAATCTAAAGCTCAGGTGGGATTCTGGCCTCCTGACTTAAACTCATGGGTGTCTCAATGTCCTGTGCTGCAGTGTGTCCAGTGTTTAAGATTCAAAGGATCATGCGATGTAGGTTATTGAATGCTGACATGCTGTTATCATTCTGTTGAGAAAAGTCACATAGACATTGCTGTAGAAACTTGCAGTTGCTGGTTTTGGATCTGCCTGCAGTTTAAGCAATAGCAGCGGATCAAGTGAACAAAGTCATTAAGTCCATGTTGGCTACTCCTCCAAATATTGAATTAACATTAAGAGCTTGGCACTTTTCTCTTCCCAGTGGAAGATGGTTGTTTACTAAGGGCAATTTCTGGAAAGTGTCATTGTCCAACTAGCATCAAAGGCACATGTAAACAACTGGGTAAAACTTAATATCTCAACAGAGTCAAAGCCATCAGGAAGCAATTGTGTTTACAATAGCTGATAGCCTAGACCATGGACCCAGGCCCTCTGTATGAATGAATAAATTTGTCTGGAAAAGTGGCTAGTTTTTAATAGGCTAGTCCGAAACTAATATCGCTGTATGCACATGCGCAGTCCTTTTCTAAATTTAGCATTTTGACATAATTTAAGTTCAGCACCATTATGTGGGACGGGAACGTGTCATTAAAAAAAAAAAAAAAGCATTCATTTACAATGAAATATTACTCCTTCCGCTTCACAAAATAATCCATTCCATTCCCCTAAATACTCATATATCACTAAAATGGCACTCCGGATTTTCCTGGTTACCTACAGCGCCTCACTGCACTGCAAGTCCTGTGCCAAAAAGGTGATTATTTATGCATGCAGCTGAAAACTGGAAAAGGTGAAGTCAGTCACATTTACAATTCAGCCACAATATCTGAATTGTGATGAGGTGATAGAAATTTCTGGTCTACTTGTCTAGTAGTTCAGTTGAAGGAGCTGCGATTGAACTACAGACATGAGTAAGGCATATTTTTACCTTTGCTGGAAAGAAGTCGAATATTTATGTATTATTTTCTACTGTGTGTTGATCTGTCACATAAAATCCTAATACAATACATAATTTATAACTTTTACACAGCTTGTTGAAAAGTTCAAAGGTGCCAAAACTGTCTCTCCTAATTCATGTAATTTGACTTAGTAATTACTTCTACTTTTTTTACCCTAATGTTTCCACAGTTTCTACCTTATGTCTGTTCCTCTCTCTTCCCAGGAGAGTGTGAATAACAAGAAAGAATCAATAAGGCTTTTAGCTGCTGTCTAACAATATCTGTTCTTAGATAATGGCCCCATCAGGTCTGTTCATGAGTTTACGCTCTCGCTTAACCTAGGGGCAATATAAGTTAAAAAGGAAAGTTCATTTAAAATACTTTTGCTCCTCGACCTCTTTGGGTCGAGGAGCATTTTAAAATCCATTTGTCGAACATAAGCAGAACAGAGCACATTCAGAGTACTTCACCAGCAATATTCATTCATGGTCAGGGTTTTTCGACTCTTTTCTAACATATATCATTTTGACACAAAACAAGTGATGCCTAATGCAGCAAATATTGATTGCCTCAGCTCTCAGTCTTTTACTGCTTTTTATTTGTGCACTCTGGGCTTCTCTGACTGTTATTCGTATTTTTTTGCCTTTCTTGTTTGTGATATCTGCCCTCCTCTTCCTCTTCTGGACTCCCTCAGCCAAGTCATGGTTGTCCAGAATGCAAGGTAGTGTGGTGCTGACCTTTTCTTTTCAGTTGATATATTATATTCTTTTGAGGATGTTTTCTAGTGGTTTTCCATCCTTCTGTTGTAGCCTTTGTTGTTTGTCCAGTTATATTCTTTATTTCACTCTGTTTTGACAACACTCATATCACTGCATTCTCCCTCAACTTCATGCTTCTAGCTATCAAAACTCCTAAATTCTTATCTTTGACAATTTTCTTCCATAAAAGCATCTCAGTCTAAATAAACAACGCTTAAATAACAACTCTGTTTGTTTATGAAGTCACACTGATTATTGACCATTGTACCAGCATTTACAAATCTAATTCATAATCCAAGTACATTGGTTCTAGTAAATATTTTCCAAGGACCGAGCTGGGAAATTTATTAGCTTGTTATTCATTTTAACTGACTTCTGATTACTTTTATTGCTATATGTCATGAATCATCAGTGCTGATAACAAGAGAAGGACCAAGTATGCGCAGAAGACAACAAATCCAGAATGGAACCAGACTGTCATCTACAAGAACATCCATTTGGAGCAGGTACTCTGCACATGTACATATAATATATTAAGTGTTTACTCATGAACATCCCACAAGACTTTGCTGTTAGACTGCCGTCCACTGTGAGCAAAGGCAGTGTCTCAGCCTATTATGAATCAAATGAATATGAATCAAATGATTCAGTACTTGTGGCTTTGCTTTGGGGATGCTTTCAGTATCCCAATGAAGCCTCTTACTAGTATCCTTAGAAGATTAGTTGAGTACAGAAATGTCAGCTACACAATTTCAACAGCTCAGCAATGTTCATCAAGGAATAATATTTTCCCTGGAGGCACCTGGGGCAGCCAGATTGTAGCCCAGGAGAATTATGGCTACAATACAGTAGCTTGATATTCCCTCTATGTGAATATGTGTGAATGGAAATGACTGATTTTATTTTAAAGATTCTTTAAGAACCATTTGAGGGTTGAAAAGTGCTAAGTCTGATGTCATTTCCTTGTTTTCACATAATGCATGTTGTAAGATATGCATTATGTGCATAATGACTCCCTCCTTCCTTGCTGAATAAATCCACTTCTGTTGAGTTTGCAATACCAGACAGTTTTGACAGGAGTTCTTAAAAAGACAAAGAAATATAGTTATACCATTATAAACACATGTTCTTTCATCTCACCTAATTGCATAATAAGCACATCTCAGTCTGTGACCATCTGTTCTCTTTCCTTCTCCCTATCTAGTTAAAGAAAAAGACACTGGAAGTAACAGTGTGGGACTATGACAGATCCTCCTCCAATGACTTTCTTGGAGAAGTAAGTGCTGCTTCACATTTTATGTTTCTCTCACACAAGATTTCTTTTTTCCAGATTTATTTTCTTGATGGATTTTCTTTTCAAATATTGTTACTATATCTGTTAGTATCTCTCTAGACAGACAGACAGACAGATAGATAGATAGATAGATAGATAGATAGATAGATAGATAGATAGATAGATAGATAGATAGATAGATAGATAGATAGTCTTTGATGGGTGAACAAACTCCTGCCTCAGTAGCTGTTAGTAATCAGAAGTACACAGATGGCAGATGTTTGGTGTACTATGGAGCAGAAAGCTGACATCGTTGTTTCTCCCTACATCCAGGTTGCTACAATCAATAGTAGACACACAGGCACACCCGCTAGAAGGAAACAAATGCACCCATTACACCACTTTCATTCTATTGGCTGAGAGGTTGCCAGGTGACTGTGCCAAAAGGCAGTTCTATGGTCCATAAGCAAGCAGAGAGTCCGAGCAGAGACTAAGTCTGAGCGCGAAGAGAAGTTTTGAGTACAAGCATTACAACTTTTGAGAAGAAAGACATGAAGTACTGGTTTCAAAATTATAACGTATGCAGAACTATTGAAAGTTTTGAGAACAAAAGACATGAGATCTTGTTTTCTGCCTGAAAATGTGTGCTCTTGGATTATGGCACAAAAATTCCACAAATTGATGAGTTTTGCAAGTGAATATTTGCTCTGAGCAGAGACTAAGTCTGAGTGCAAGGAGAAGTTTTAAGTACAAGCATTACAAGTTTTGAGAAGAGAGACATGAAGTCCTGCTTTCAAAAAAAATATATATAAGCAAAAGTACTACAAATTTTGACAACAAAAGACATAAAGTCTTGCTTTTGGACTGAAAATGTGTGCTCTTGGATTATGGCACAAAAATTCCTTCATAAGGAAATTGTCATAAAACATTAGGGAGCAGACAGGATCATATAGATCAAAACACACCAGAGAGTGTAGGAGTAAAGCCAAAGGGTTAAGTAATAAAACAAAATCCAGAGTTAGGACATCTCATTGAGCACTGTTTAATCCATTATCCGGAAATGAGAAGTGTGTGACTTTTTTTTCTTTTTTTAATGTCTTCATATTTTGTAAAATGGGGGCAAGAAAAATATCTTTATATTTTGGAAGTCACGTGGCATGTTCCTTTAATTTCACAATGATGTGCCATTTTGTGTTGATCTGTCAAATAACACCCCAATGAAAACATTGATGTTTCTTGTTTAGTTATGGGAAAATACAAAAAGATTTAGGTATCAGTATTTCACAAGAACTGTGTTGCAGTACCATTTTGTCATCTAGTGTACATATCTATCTGTTATTTTTAATTGTAACATTGTGTGTGAACATGATTGCTTTTCAGGTTCTAATTGACTTGTCAAACACAGCTCAGCTGGACAACACTCCCCGCTGGCTGCCTTTGAAAGAGCAGAGTGAAAGCATCGAACAAAGCAGAAGTCACCATGCTTCCCAAGCTCCACCAGGGTCTGGGTCAGGACAGGGTCATGGTCAGGGACATTTCACAGGTCAGGGTCATATGTCAGGATCTGGCCAGGGACATGGAATGGGACAAAGTCAAGGACCAGGACAGGGAGATCTGAGTCATGATTCACCTAAGAACTCTGTCATCAAGAGCAGAAGCCATGGAATCTTCCCCGATCCAGCCAAAGGTAAAATACATCAATTTCAATTGTGCATTTAAATATCAAAATTATTTGCATAAAACACTGAAATGTTTATCTCTGCCTTGATTAGACTTTATTTGGTAAAAACTTTGCATGGTACAAGCAGATCAGCCAAAATACATTTTTCTTCCTCCAGACATGCAAATGTTACCTTTGGAAAAGTCCCACAGCAGCCCAGGCAGCTCCAAGTCTTCCTCTGATGGCCAACTGCGCTCGCATGGCCCATCTCGAAGTCAAAGCAAGAGTAGTGTCACTCAAGCCCACCTTGAGGATGCTGGGATAGCCATTGCTGCCGCAGAGGCTGCCGTGCAGCAGTCCCGCCTGCAACCAAGTAAATCCTTCCCCTCCCCATGACACAACTCCCATGACATGCTTCCTTTTTGTCCATGCATGCAAGTTTTGTTGAGACTGTTTAATTAAACCTGAATTGTTCTGCATTAACCTCCTTAACATTTACCTTTGAACTCTGCTTGGGTCATATTTTCTTTTTGGGCACAAATTGTTTTATTGGAAATGATTAAAAAATTAATCGTTCTAAAATTAATCTAAAATTAATTCCTGTCAAAAATAATTATTTTAAAAGTAACTAATATACAATGACAATAAACAAAACCAGGAGCAATTTTAAAGTACAAAAAGAAAGTGTAACATTAATATCAAAAACAAGACAAATAGGACAGCTTACATTTTTATAGTAATTTTTAGAATAATGTGAAAAAAGTAACTTAAAAGGTCACGATTGATTACAGAAAACAAATTGCAGTAAGGACACATTTAATTGTAATATAGGCCTCAAATTATCTCAAAGAATACCTCCCCTAACTACTCTGGTTTTGGAAGTAGTGTGCATGTGTCAATCCCAAAATTATGGTTTCTCATTAAAACACTTGTTTGGAGATATTCTGAATGTAGAAACCAAATTGGGATGGCATCCCCTTACATTACTTATTTTCTTCATATCTTAATGTAAGTACAACTACATCTATATGCACTCAGTGTTTTTAATCTGTGGGATTTTATGAACTCAACCTAAACTTCAACTCCTTTCTAAAATAACTCTGCCTATTTTTGGAGCTTTTTAAGCATGCAGCTACAAACTCCCTTGCAACCCTTTTGTGGCTACTAAAAACTTTGTTGTGTCACAATACTGCTCTTTATGTGCATGTCTGACATGAATGAACCCCAGAAAGAAGAAATCACAAAAGACACACACACGCACACACCCATACGCACGAATGGAACACCATCTTCCAACCCCGTCCAGTCCTATCCTATTCCCACACTTTAAACAAACGGGACAGAAATGTGAGACTGACCAAGTCAAACCAAGAAACACCGAGAGGTTTCAAAAGCTGGAGTCTGGAGTCTCACTCTACACTCACCGGCCAGTGAGAGTAAAGCTTTCGGCTAAACCATGAGAGCAGCTGAACTATCAAGGGAAGGTGAGGCAACATTAAATAAATGTACTGTCTAAATATCCTGACAAACATAACCAATCATAAAGTCATAAAGTAAATCAGTTAAAGTAAAACTAAAATGGAGAGAAGTAAAATATATTTACCAAAAGAAAAAAATAAAATAAAATTATGGAAATGATGTAGTAAAATGCAACCACTATTTTATGAACTAGTTCTAAAAATAATTCTTTAACTACCATTAAAATTTGCATTCAGATTAAGATTTATCTGTTTTCTTTTGGTGAAAATACATCTGTGTTCAAAATAATAGCAGGTAAATATAATTAACCACGTAAGTTTTAAAATAAATTATGTTTATACATTGCAAATAGTTTACAAGTAGATGTAGTATTATAGTCGAAAAAACAACAGGCCCAGCAGTCATTACAGTGACACTGATCATACTGTGTAACCGAATTATAGTGAAAGAAACATGTGTAGGCAGTAGGCTTAGCCAGACATTCTTTTCTCTGGCCCTTACACAGGGAGATCACAGTGTGTCTCCTCTAGGTGATCTTAGGTCAGAAGCAATATTTATGCATAGTCCCCCAGTGCAATCTGGCTCTGCCCTGGTGTCTCCTCTAGGTGAAACATTAATTTATCTTGCTACCAGACAGAGATTGTAAGGACGCTTCCTGTTTAGATGCCTGAACCACCTCAAATGACTCCTTTCAATGTAAGGAAGCAGTGCCTTTAGTCTAAGTGCCCACCTGGATGACAGAGCTCCTCAACCTATGTGTCAGGTAAAGACAAGCCATTCTACAGAGGAAGCTAATTTCAGCTGAGAAAGTCTGAAGTAGATGCATGAGTAAATCAAGAGCTTCGCTTTATGGCTCCTTCTACACCACATCAGACCAGAGCTATCCATCCACTGCTCCTTCTTACCATCTCTCAGGAGCAAGACACCAAGATAATTAACTTTCTCTGCTTAAGGTAAAGACTTAACCCTCCTCCGATAGAGGAGGATTCCTCACAGAGCTCCCCGACTCACCTCTTCCTGTTTAATTTCAGAGTAGAAAAAGTTCAAGTCCTTCTCAGGTTTCAGAGCTGAAACTGAATGTGGAGATGTGTCCAACTCTAGTTAGCAACATTCAACTTCAAAGTCCACTTCTAGTGTTTTTACTGCGAGTGAAACGACATTCAACATCCCAGTGGCCAGTTTGCCACCCTACCAATGCCAGAGCCCAAGACAAAAGCTCCAGATTCACAGGCTTGCTTAACCAGTAGACACATGACCACGTATTAGTTCAGTAAGTCACAGGAAATCTAAATCTTTAACTTTTTCACTTTGTACAGAAAAGGTTAAGAGATTGTAAAGACTGAGACATTTTTAACTTCTGTAACAACCCGATATACAATGCTGCTCTCTTTCTGTAAGGTGATTATAAATCTGATAGCTTTTTTCATATTTTAGATTGTAACAGCTTGTGTTGTGACACTCATTAATCTATATATTTGGAAAAAACATACATTTTTGAGGTATACTTGTTTTAAACACATTGCTATTATTTTCAACACAATTGTATTTGCTTTCTATAAACTGACCTCACTTAACAATCCAGTCATTTAAACTGCTCTTCAGCTTAAAGATGGGAAGCCTAAGTTAGAGCTTATAGTATTACTTGTGGTGTTTCATCTTTTTGACATGCTTGCAAATGTGAAGCTTTGTGTAGATATGTAGGCAGAGTGACAGACAAATCCACTGACTGACTATTGGATAAAGTGATGGGTTGAATCTCATTGTCACATTGTGTTTTGTCACTCACAGGACCGGGACACAGACTAGGTGATGTCTCAGGGTCAGTGGTGCTGTCTGCCCCGAGCCTTGTTGGAGATGCCTACAGTGGTCTGGATGGGGATGAAGGGGTGGGCATTGGAGTGGACAGTGCCATTTTTCAAGTCCCACGAATGTAAGATTTTTTTTGTAATGAATTTTTAGCATTCTATGCATCCAATAATAATTTTCACAGCCTAACAAATGCTGGTTTTGGGCAAAATTGTGTTCTTTCACTGCAGTGGTAAGACTATTCCTAACGGTACCGACAAAAATCAACAAATCACTCCAGAAAATGAAGGCAAGCTTATATATATATATTTTTTTTTTTTTTTGGTTGTAGGTCTCCCCCTGCTGGGTAATTTAAGCACTTTCAAAGTCTTATTCAACCCTGCTTGAACAGTGTTTTCATAACACATGCTCTGTTAAGTGTTCAATGTTAGTTTACTGCATTAATTCTACATAATTAGTAAATGAATGTCTTCAAAAAGTGGAAGGGGAGTGGATGTCACACTATCCTATCCATTGTCATAACCATTTCTACTCTTTATGTAGCTCATATGTCACAATAGTTCCCTCCCCCATCTCCAGTTTCCTGTTGTAACAAAAGCCTAGGGTCATGTAAGGCTGTAAGCTGGTTATTGTTACACAGATGAGGGTCAACAAGTCATTACGATGGAGTCTGGCAAGCTCATGTCTCGAAATTTAATTTATCTTGTCTTCTGAAGCCAGACTATCAAAATATTTAATATCAAAAATTTGATATTAAAATGTGTAAATAAAATTGTCTTTGGAATTCCAATTTAATGGTATCAACCTGCTTAGTAAATGAAGGTATAAAAATGTGAAAATTACTAACATTTATTTTTATTCAATTGTCAGGTGGTAAAACTCAAGTAATTGGGGAAATTAAGGTTGCCCTTAAGAAGGAGGTGAAGACGGAGGGAGACCAGCTGGTTCTAGAAATCCTTCAGTGCAGAAATATCACTTATAAGTTCAAAAGCCCGGACCATCTGCCAGGTTGGAAAAGCTTCTTTGCATTTATTTTTGCCATCTAAAATAATGCATGTATGTACCTGTATGTTAATATGATTGTACACAGGGGTGTATGTATAATGCCTCGTAAAAGTATTAAAACCTTTTTCACATATTTTTTTGTCCTGCATCCACAAATTATCTTTGAGGATGTTCAAGTTTGGACCAATGGAAAATCTGTGAGAAGACTTAAAAACTGATCAGTACAGAAGTTCTCACTGATCTCAAACTATTTTGTAAAGAAGGTTGGGCAAACATTTTAGTCTCTAGAAAACAGCCTAAAAAAACTACATTGTATTCAGTGCATTGTGCATTTCACATTTTCAGATGAGCAAGACTTTAAAAATACACTTTGTGTTCCTTTCGCATCACAGTCAAGCACTGCTTTGTGTTGATTAATGACATAAAATCCCAATCAATTTTCCCTCCTAACTTGACAAAATCTGAAAAGTTGAAAAGGTCAGAATGATTTTGCAAGGCACGTTAAGTATCTATTACTGTACGTAAGTAGCTATGGAAATATTTAAGTATATCTCAATGTATAAATCTATAGATGGATGTGGTACTGATCATTTTATGTGACTTTATATTTTGCTGTGCTACACTGCATTACATTTGAGTGTTGAATTATGCTACATTTTGTGACATTGTCTTACATTTTGTACACCATATTATGTGACGTTATTTTAAGCTTCAGTTGAATTCATGCTTATTTATGTTGTATTAAACATGTTTAAACCTCCTTCCAGACCTATATGTCAAGTTGTACGTGGTGAATGTAGCCACTCAGAAGAGAATCATCAAGAAAAAGACCAGAGTTTGTCGACATGACCGAGAGCCTTCCTTTAATGAGACCTTCAGATTTCCTCTCAACCCAACGGGACATTCAATACAGGTAGCAAGGATAAACTCTAAATCCTAAAATAAATAAAAAAAATCTTCAAAACTTTGTCCACAGTTTAAGTTTACATTTATGTCAACATGCCATGTCTAGTTTAACAACTTTTTCAAATCTCTCTTAACATAGTACTGGAAATAAATTGTAATTTTAATTGTGTAGTTTCCCTGAAAACACATATTTTGTTAATATGCAACAAAACTCATGCAACTATATTGTGCCGAAAGAGATGAGAAATTAGTTTTATTTTTAATGTATTTTCAGCTTTTCTTGGTGTCCAACGGTGGGAAGTTTGTGAAGAAGACTTTGATAGGAGAAGCGTACATCTGGCTTGACAAGGTGGACATGAGGAAGAGAGTGGTCAGCTGGCACAAACTGTTCGTCAGCTCCAACTTGACTAACCCCTGAGTGCAAAATAGTAATATGAAAGAAATAATAGGCAAAGGGGAAGAAAGAAGACAAAAGAGTAAGATAACAGAAATATTAAAATAAATTATAAATTGAGTTTATAGATCTTTAAATGAAGGGAACTGTGTGACGATAACATTGCATGTCTTGTCAGTCCAAAACTGCCAGCGCATGTTTCCCTCTTCTAATGTCAGTTCTCTTTAGACTTTGCTCGGATACAAACATGCAAAGGCAGTTACTGACTGATATTTCCCTGCCATATGGCTTAAAGACAGTTATGTTTTTGATAACATAGTTCAGTTGTATGATCCATAGGAATAATTTTGATATTGCACGAGAGAACTTCACCAACTAACTCAAGAAAAAGTTTGAAAATTTAAATGAATTTAAAAAAATGTATGTAATTATCATGACACTTTACAGACATCAGTGATGTGGAACGCATAATTATTTTTTAATGACAGTACTTCTAGTTTATGTCGGAAAAATATGAGACTGTTGAACCTTTGCTGTGGGATGAAGATTAATTGTACAGCACTTCTAACATTTCTGTTATCCCACATGCAGACCACGGAGCATATCAAAGAATTGTACAGTGTGATATATTAAAACCTTAAAATTAGCATATACAGAATATAGTTAAATACAACACAGATTATAAGAGTTATTCTCTTGTTGTCAGATTATACTAAAATCAACAAAAGTTCTAGGTTGAGGCAGCGGGTGGCGCACTGACAATCCAGTAATCTAATGTAAAAGCAGTCCTCATAACATTTAGGTGAATATGGACCTTTGTGAGTTCAAGGTTGGCCATATTGTCACACCGATGCACCTCTGTGTTAACAGGCCTCCAATCATGGGTCAAGTCAACATCAATGGGTAAATTATATAACACAAGCATCATATTTAGGGGGAGACTAGAAGAAAGAATAGCAACTTGCACATGCTGTGTTGAATGTAACAAATGTTACAACTGTTGAGAATGACAGACGTTTACACATCTGTGTCATTTGTGCAACATTTACTCTTAGTTTGTTGCAGTTTTTTTCATTATGTAGGTCTCGTCATGTTATCACTGTTGCTATGGACATGTAAATTATAGAAGTTGTGTCAAAACCACATGTAAATCTAAAAGCTCTATGTGACTGCTCTGCTGTCTGTGTGTTAGCAAAACCCTTCTATTTTGGCTTTATCTGGAAATAATTTCAAAATGTAGATAAAAAATGTCAAATGCTCCTCTGTGTCTCTGGCTTTAAAACACAAAAACACATATTGTCTCAGAGACTCCTGTTAAACAGTGAACCAGCGTCTTTCACTGCCTGTGATGAAATTATTTTCTCAGGCATGATCAGGGTCAGAGGAACACATAGAGCCAAGTCTCAATACTCATGTGTATGCAGGGGACCCATGTATGTACGTTCTTGTTCATGTTTTAATATTTTGCAACCACATCAATAAAATCAGAAAAGAAGAGAAAGAAAAAAATTAAAGAGAACTACTGTCAGTGTGTTTAATGGTAAAGCAGGGCTGATACAACTTTCCATCAAGAAACACACAAAGAGCAAGATGTCACTCATACATTAAGGTATAGTGCAGAAGATACCATACTCAAAATGGTAAAATATTTGTTGTGCCATCCACTACTTATTTCCTTTTTATGTATTAAGGGGGGGTATTATGTAATTTTTGTTGTTGTTGTTTTTATTTAATGTTATGTTATTCCCTCATCAAAACATCCTTGGAGTGTTGCTTTGAGTCTTTCACGAGTGTTTGAGAAATCCTTGAATGTACCATGGCAGCCATTCGGGAGTAACTACACACTTACTCATACAAAGAGCCACTTATTTACCCAAAGCTCCGCCTTGAAGCTGCTTTTGCTCCACAGACCCCTGAACCCACACGCCTTTCCAACTCTGCTACACCAGACTAGCAGCAGCAGCAATTAGAAAAACCTAGGTGAAACTGCAAATCTGCTGAGCTCATCATACAAACGATTTTTCAATCCAACGCTCCTAAGACTGCTTGACTTCCATGATGATGAAAACAGCATTATGGAATGCATGTTGACATGCTGAAGGTGGAGTGTTAGAAAGAGTACTAGAAGCTTCTTAGACACATTGACCATTTCCAAGGCGTCAAATTGGAAAGTCAAAATTATTTTAAGTTATTTTTGATATATACAGCATTTTCACAACTGGCTGTAACATAGTTACTTGATTGTGCTATAAAATGGCACTATGTGCCTGAAAAATACATAATACCGCCCCTTTAAATATATTTCTATATTTATTGATTTTTGTATTTTCCTTTTTTGTTATATTTTTCCAAGAACCATTAGTTCTTTTAAGGTAATTCTATGCAACATATGTATTTGAATGCATTTGTGTTAAATTCTGTGAACATATCGTCTATAAATGTCTTGTAGAAAAGTAACTATGATTTGTACATTTGGTGAGAGAAAAATATTAAATATCTTTATTTTGTACTTATTTTAGTATATATCGATGCTAACTACAGTTAACATCTACATGGAGCTTGTGCACTTTATTACAATGTTTGTTTGTTTTGGGGGTTTTTTGTCTCGTTTTAATTGTTGGGACATTCCAAATTACATGGTTTGTGTCTCTGCACTAACAATTAAATGAGTCACAGTTTATGTGGTATGTGATGGCAGAAACTATTGTAGTGTACATTTTGTATCTATGTGGCAAAAGATAAACATATAAACATGTAGAGGTTTCCCAAAAGGGATGCACAATCCAGTGAAATCAACTACTCCATTCTCATAGTGTACTGAACAGTCTGTGTACACAGTGCAGTAAATAAGATCTCATCTTATTGCCCAGTTATGACTGTCAAACCTTTTGTGTTTCATTAGACTTCATTCTAAATACTGTTTGTTAAGATCAACCGTTGCCTGTAATTGTGAACCCATTCATTTGTTGTTGTCTTGAGGGGTGTGAATGTGCTCAAGTTGTTTGACATGTGTACATAAAGTGTTTATTTTCTACAATGACTGAATGTTTATATGTCTGAGGTTTGAGCATGTGAGTATTAAAAAAATACAAAGCAAATCTAAATCACAGAACACTTGTAATTGTACAGCAGTGGGTGTCTAGAGTCCTTTAAGGGGGGTTGAGACTTCATCAAAACATGTGCTGTGCACTGATGGTTATTAGTGAGAGTATATCCTCCAACCTGCAAAACCAACTTACAAGGTGGTAAAAAAAAATAAAAAATAAAAAATAAAAAAAATCTATTCAACTTAAGTAGTTGTCTGGAACTTTTAGTTTTGGATGTTGCATGTTTTGTTGATGGTTTGTCTGTATTTTGACCACAGATTATGTTTCAAAAGAGAGAAAATATGTATAGATTTATCTGTATGCTGAGTGTAAAGAGATATGCTTGTAAAATTGTCTTGTTTTTCACTCAGTGTAAAAACAAAGCATATAATGTTATGGTTTTGTGGTTGTACACGGGGTGTGTTGAGATATGCAAATTGTGCTGTAAAAAAAACATTTCCCTTGCGTCAAAGAATAAATATTAAGAGCTATATTGCAAATCCATTGTTTGACTTTTTTTTATTATGTTTCATTTTAAACTATTTTTTTATCACAAGGGGAAAACATCTCTTCATATAATCAGATATTAGGCATGCTGTTTCAAATGCAGAAAAATCTTTTTTTTTCTTTACAAATAGCTGCTCACATGAAGTACTACTTTCACAAAAAAGGTTTGCAGCAACGTCGTAAAACTGACTACGCCCTTACAATATGTTGAGATTCCACTTTATATTGTCTTTTAAGAAGGGAAACGTTTAAATTTAGGTGAAGTCCTTGTGTAAGTGTATCAGTGACACCTAAAGAAAACCAAATTCACTAAACTGGAATATGCCACTAGTGGACAAAACTTTAAAAAGTACAGATATATGATAGTTGCTGTCAGTTATTGTAAAATTAAATCTAAACAACAATAACATTGGTCCAGATAAGAATATTTTTATTTTGACTGATCAGTCATAACTTGACTCAGAATTTTATTTTCATATAAATGATATATAATTACAAAAACTTTACATAATAGTTTTTTATTATGTTATTTTATGTTTGAGGGATTGGGTGCATGGTGGCTCAACTGGTAGCACTTCTACTTTGCAGCAAGAGGGCTCCAAGTTCGAATCTTCTGAGTCTTTCTGCATTTTTATCACTGCAATATTTTCCAATCTGAAATTTTCATGCTTGTAATGGTATGAATTCCCTGTAGGTGGCAGCATTTTACGTAGAACAAAAAAAGCAGTCGGTAAACATTATTGTGATTATTAAATAGTGCACGTTTTTGTATGTACTTTATGAAATTATGATTTCTACATTGTTCAAAAATTATACGCAAATTTCTGAGCTCGCTACATAGAAATATCTATTTACAATGTCTATATACAAAAGTTTTGTTGAACAAAAGGCAACTGGATTTTTTTTTTTTTTACAATTGGATTCTATTGAGATGATTATTTGAGTTAGATGAAATGTACTACATTACTTCAATCATAGAATATTACGAATACACAGGGATAATATTTAGACATGGACACAATGTCTTCTAGGGTGAAATTTAAAGAAATGGCAATACAATTCAATTAGATTCAGAATATTAATGTTGTTCCAATTCACAAAAAAGTACTCTCAGGGTGCTTTACAAAATAAATAAAAACAAATTTGTATACTGTGTAGCTCATTCAATCCAACACAGATTCAAAGTAAATTATAGGCATTCCAAATGGATAAATCTTTTGAAACAATGCAATTAATTTTAAAAAAGTTGTTCTTTTATTCCAATTGGTAAGAAAAATAATATATTCAAGGAAATCCAGCTGATTGAAATTCCGACAAGGTTGTAGTGTGTTGTTTCCAGCATCTTAAATAAATAATAAAATAAATACAACAAAAGAAGATGTCTAAAGAGGCTCACTCTGCTCAGTTCTCTCCAGTTGGATCTTTCCTATTTCAGTTTGTTCCTCTCCAGTGCTCACTGTTCCTTTATTTTGTTTCCCCATCCCATTAACCGCTGCCTTCTTTCTAGGCTGTCAGGGAAATGTGCAGCAGGTGATGTGATCAGGATCGAGAGGATTAGACCTGGGGAGTAACTGAGGTAGATTCTGTAGTGTATACTTGGAGCGATGGATAGGTGGCAGGGGAGAGACAAAAGAAGAATATAGAGAAAATGGGTGGGGGGTAGTGAGAGGCCATGAGAGGATGGTGTGTGGTTGCCAAGCAACGATTGATAACCAAATCCCCAAGCATCTTGCTTCTGCTGCCCTGCCCTCCCTCCAGGTCTGAATAAGACACATAAACCTCTGAGCACACAACTGCAACACCCATGGAGTAAACTTGCTCCTTATAAAAATATTTGTATTACTTGAACCATTAGCAGCATAATAAAATAAAAATAATAATAATAAAAAAAAACGTTCTTCTTTTCAGGAGGCTAGACAAAAGGAAGAGCGAGAATATGTAGCAAATAGTCCAAATCTAATTTCCTAAAGCAGGTATGATGGATGACTCTGAGACTAGCTAAGCTGTTATTATATTTTTCTCATATTGTTTTCACAAAATCTGTCAAATCAATACATCTTGTTCCTCAATCTGATGTTGTCGACTGAAGGCTTTGCAATCAACCTCTGTAAAGTCTTATCTGTCTCTGCCTGTTGCAAATGCTGAAATGTTGCATAGCATTTTAAAAAGCAAAGCCCTCATTCTGTATTCAGAATGCGTTTGCCAGTGTGGGTGGTAGTCAGGTGTTTCTTCATAAGGAAGCAAAAAAAAAAACCCAAAAAAACATACAAACAAAAGAAAGAAAAAGCATTTTGTTAGTCACAATATGGGATGCTGTACAACACACCAGGAGGGCAAGGTAAGGTATTACAAGTAAAACATACGTTTCTCAAGTTTCCTTGGAAACATATTATGGAGTTAATTCTATATTTTGCAAAAACAAAAAAAAAAAAAAAAGGAAAAAGAAAAAAAAAAACTAAAATGCATTTAGATAAAAATGACAAGATTTGCTTCATTTCTTCCTCCTCTCACCGAACAGAGCGGGCAGAAGGAGGGAGGGAGAGACAGAAACAGCCTGAGATCTCCGGCTCAGGTACCTGTTAGAGCGCAGGATGGTCGAGTCATCAGATTAAAGGTGTCAGGGTTTGTTAATCTGTGAGGGAGGAACAGGCTGCGCCGCTTGAGCGAGTCGCTCCATTCATCGGCGGCGGCGGGGAAGCGAGGCAGATTGGATACTGACGCACATCGGGGAATTTCCCCTTCTTTTTCTCTCCCCTTTACAATGGATACCTGCAGGGTACGAACCTGGCTGTTCCTGCTCCTGTTGTGGCAGGAGGGCTGTTTACCATCCCAGTTCCCCACACAGCTCATGTAAGTAGAGCTCCCATGTAATCCTGTTTCGAGCTTTCAGGTTTGCCAGACTGCTTGTTGCAAGCGCTCATTCTTTTAGCATCACAGTAGG
>CAEGAD010030986.1:0-60211 GCA_903067055.1 Poeciliopsis paucimaculata | reverse complement strand
CTGATCCCAGCAGCGGTGGCTCTGTTTGTGGGTTGAGTGAGAGCAGGAGTCCTGGTTCTACTGCAGGCTCCATGGCTATAAATATAGATAGATAAAAACTTTTTGGCATAAAAATGAATTTGAAGCCCCAAGCGTGATTGTCTTGAAAAAGCAGTATCTACAACCTAATGAGGCCCAGACACAGAGACAAAAAATAAAAAAGAAGACGGCAGTGACTGAGGAAGGGGGAAAACACAAAATGGATCGCTAATAGTGAGCAGAGGAAGAGACGGAGAGTGAGAAACGACTGGTGGAGAGGTGAGGCGAAGGGGGATGATGAAAGCAAATAGAGGAGGAGGTGAGAAAGGCCGACAGAGGATGAGATGGAGGTGTCAAGCTAGCAAGCACGGGGTGTGATTCAGGCCTGCAGGCTGAAACCGTCTCTGCTCACTTGTGATATATGTCAGCCGAGTAAAAATACACCCTCTGATCTCCTTTTTGTGCCTCTGTGTGTGTGCGTGTGGGGGTGTGTGGGCGTGTGTGTGTGTGTGTGTGTCCCCGCAGAGCCGGACTTCGTGGGCTCGGCCCTGGTGAGGGAGAGCAGCGGCAGCAAAGACGGCGACGACGACAAGATCTACTTCTTCTTCAGTGAGCGAGCGCTGGAACTGGACTGCGACACCGAGCTCACCGTGGCCAGAGTGGCCCGCGTCTGCAAGGTAACCCGCTCCGTCCCGGAGGCCGGCCCGGACTCTGTAAACACGCACCGATTCGAAAGCCAATCGGCCTCGGCTGACGCAAGAGCTAATACAGGAGCAAGGGGACGGGTTTGACGTGAACTCATGGATCTCTGCACACTTGTCTGGGAATCAGCTGTTTTCTGCTTCCTCCAGCTGTGTTGGCAGCTGTTTCTGAGAACTTAATAATGTGCTAACTGTTGTGGGCTTTAGCTAGAGAGCAGTTTTAGGAATAATCTGGTGTAGAGGGCCATGCAAAAGTATTCCCTGTGTTTCACTTGGATAAAATAGAGTGTAAAACGGAGAGGAGAATGATAGATGGGTTTTCTGCTACTAATTCAACATGTTCAGCCCCTTTAACTCTGATACCCCACTATAAAATACACTTCAACTAATTACAGCCACCGATTTGGTTATAAAGTCCACGTGTGTGTAAATTAAGCAATCAATCAAGTTTATTGCTATAGCACATTTCAGTATCAGAATGGCCTAATCAAAGTCTGGACTGACTTTATTTAATTTGTCTGAGTTTGATCTATTTTACAAGAAACAATTAGCTAAATTTTACATCCTCTGGGTGCGCAGATGTGGCACAGACGTGCCAGCTTTGCACTACGAGTCAAAGTTCAGACCCGTAGTGTCTGAACTTTGACCTGGACATATCTATAAATCCAGCTGAGAATCTGTGGAAAGAGTTGGGAAAATGATCTCCATCCAACAAGACTGAGACAGAGCTACTTTTCAAAGAAGGCAAAAAAAAAAATTCTCGGCCCGAAAGCTTTGGAACTGCAGCGTAAGCTAGCTGTATAAAGCCAACTCTTGATATCTTCTGCAGTAGAAGATCTCAGAGACTAAGCACAGCAGAGAGCCAAACAAAGAAAGGAGAATAAGCACGATCAGTGGCTTTTAAATAGTTTATTTTAACCCAAAGCAGCAGGAGCAACACACTCTCGGCTCGTCGCCAGCTTGCTTATATCGGCCCGTGTGGAGACAATCACACTGGCGTGGACATATCTGCTCGTTAATTATTCATTTTCAAAATAAATGGCCTCATTAGGAAAACTAATTAGCTTTGATGTCGCGCCGTCGTTACGGCCGCACGTCAGAAGCCCCTTCGCTGAGACGTGCGCGATTGCTTGAGTGTTTCTTTAATTCACTCTGATGTTTGAATTGTTTGAATCGCACTATATCCTGACAGCTCAGCACGCGCCGCGCTGCTTCTGTGTGGTTTGTAGCCGCGCCACACGCATTCGCACCTTCTAAATCCTGTATTACATCATTTGCAGAGGATAATAGGAACGATTCAGCAAATTGGGTCTCCTTTGAGCACAAAGAAGAATACAATCCAGCACCACCTGTCTACACATTTACCGATTTTTTTATTCTTTTTTTTTTTTTTAATGAGCGTTATTATTTTTCTTCTTTTTGTCCTTCACATCAGACTTCAATATCCGAGGGTCAGAATGGATTTGAGAGCTTTTACGTGCAATTACAACAGTTCAGTCGGCGGGGGCAAACTGAACAGATTTACTGCTGAGCAGATAAAGAGGGAGAATAAAGATGATATTTGTCTTTGACGGGGTGAATAGGAGGCTAATGAAATGCAATATAACAAAGCGCTAAAAGAAATAGAAGAAGAAGAATAAACCTGGGAGCTTAAAGAGCATATCCAGGTTGAAAAATAGAGTTCAGCAAAAATCATTTGTAATCCTATATTTCTGAGAGAAATGTCCGTCTGCTTTGCAGAGAGCATAAACCACCGAGTGGCCGTTTGAGTATATTTATGTTTTGTCGGCGGATCATTGCTGTGATCAGTTGGTGAAAAAGCCAAGGTCGGCTGTTTCTTTCTGCCGGGTCGGCTTTGAAGCTGTCGTTGCCGTCGTTCGCTTTTGTTCGACGACGTCTAAGTACGTAAAAGCGAGAGAGAACAACTGCCTTCAGAAGTTTGCTAATTGGTATATAAAGTCCATCTGTGTGTAATTTGGTCTCGGTTATAAGTCCAGCTGTTCTGTCAAGGCCTCCGAGGTTTGTTAGAGAACATCGGTGAACAAAGACAGTCGTGAAGATCAAGGAGGACGGCCGATTGGTCAGGGAGAAAGCTCGAGAAAAAGCTTGAAGCAAAGTTCAGTTGTAATGCAAAATCACAGAGATCTATCCATTCCTAGTCCTCTCACAATAATCAATAAATTCAAACCAGCTTGATTGTTTCCATTTGCATGACTGTTTGTTTTTCTCTGGATGACAAAAAGCCTTTAGTTTGGTCTATTAGTCCCTGGACAGTTTTGGACGTCATCTTTTGTTTCTGATGTTTATATATCTTCTGGATATGTAAAATGTCTTTACATTTCAATGCTAAATGTTTACTACAAATGAATGTCTATTGATCTTATAGAGTGTGTATTTGCATTATTACACCATAACTATTTTATTACTTGGAAAAGGTCTAAAAAACAAAAATATCATCGCAGTAACTTTCATTGTCCAGCAGTAAGACAATCATCTGGACGAGTTTCTCTACATGTTGCTGGGACAATAGTCCTTTAATCCTAGAAATGTTCTACAAAGTGATAGAAGCCGACTTTGTAACCATCTTTATGTGACTCTGAAGGCTCACCTCAGACTCCATCACCACAGCCAAAGTCGGTTGGAGCATGGCCCACATCTGGAGTGAAAAGAGGTGGCTCAGGTGCTGTGTGTGGCTCTTTCAGGGTGATCTGGGAGGTACCAGGACCCTGCAGAAGAAGTGGACCACCTTCCAGAAGGCCCGGCTGGAGTGCTCCCTGCCGGAGCGCCACGTCTCCTTCAACAACCTGCGGGCTGTCTTCACTCTGCCGGGGCCCGAATGGCGGGGGACGACCTTCTACGGCATCTTTCACGCTCAGTGGTCAGTATGAGAGAAAAAAGACACGCGGCCGGACGCCGAAGATGCATTACACCGTATTTCAGACTCAGCGGTAGAGTTAATTACTGCATTAGTGCTCCGCCGCCTGCCCGCCCGCCGCCGACGTGTCAGAAGCCCTTAATGAAATCGCAGAGCGGCAAGTCGCTCTGATAAGATGGCTCCTCTGATGTACTTTGTGCGATTAGGTATTTACAGCGTAATTGGGGGGGTTTAATTTAAGTTATTACTGTTACAAATGTGAGCCATTTGGAGCGCGCACCACTCAGGCGTCCTTGGATATGTTTTATTGCTTTTATTAGAGGCTGAATGTCACGCAGATTTAATGTGGTTTTAAATGGCGATAAATCCGTTTTCTAAAGAGAACCGCTGTCTTGACCTTGAAAGATTCTCCAACAACAACGAGCCGCAGCGTTAGGACCCCGGTGGTACGGCCTCCACTTAGACAAACATTGAAAACGCTGGAGAATCATTTCATGTTTTACAGCAGAAGCATAACGTTCACGGAAAAATAGAAATCGAAACCAGATAAATCCAACTTTTATTCAGTCAGCACAGTTATTGGCCACGGTAGGAGCATCGGAACATCCAAATCCAATATATTTATAGAGCACATTTTCAAAAAACAGTACATTTACAAAAGGTCCTGATATATAAAAGAGATAAATCCAAGACACGAACACTTTTAAAACAGAACAGAGACATTAAAAAGAGCCACTTACTCAGGGCCAAACACTATTCATAAAAGATGTGCTTTTATTTTTTAAGTTTAGTGGCCTTTATTGCGCAGTAAATGGACAGGAAAGAGCAGGAGAAGATATAAGAATGAGGATAAAGTAAGGATGCCTGTCTGATATTTACAAGCAGAAACAGAAAAAGTTCCCCTGAAGTTTCCACCTCAGATGACTAAGATCAGCTGATCTGAGGGAGATAAGGCTGGGCTAAATCAGAGAGGTGAGAAGGAGCAATAACGTTTATCTATTTACCAGCCAACATTAAGATTTTAAACATTAACTCTGACGCATTACAACACTGCAAAAACAAAGTTTTACCAAGGATTTTTGTTTAGTTTCTGGATCAAATTAGTGTGATAAAATAAGACAAAATCAACCTGCAAGTAACTATTTAGCAAGATGCAGGAGCTTAATAATGATTTTAAAAAGTCAATAGTTACACTAGCAGATTATTTCGCTCATAATATGAAGAACATGTCTTGTCATACATGAAAGTCTGCTAGTAGAACTGATACTTTTTTAAATCAATATTAAGCAGTTATTTATTTCAAACAAGCTTCCATTTCTTGCTAAAAAGTTACTAGTAAGTTAGTTATTTCAAATGTCCTACAATATTTACTTCTAAAAAGTAGACCAAAAGCACCTGGTAAGACTTTTTGCAGTGTAGTCTGTCTGGAGGAAGGCTGTTTTTTTCTCATTTTATTTAGAATCTTTCCGTCATGAACACAAATACGACAGCAATTTACAACTATTAACTAAACTATTCAATAAAGATTCCAGCTGACAGATATGCCCTCTGGTTTTAGCGTCACAACCCAGCTGCTTAATTTCCCCCTGGAAGCCAAAATCCATCACAACCCTGGTAATTTCCTCCGTAAATTAGATCTCTTAAACATTTATGATAAGACATGCCGAACACATTTTCCTCTCTCTTCTATTTAGCAGGCTTATTTAATATTTTAGATGTTGCAGCCACTTTGTAAAGACTGTAATTTGCTTGACCAATTGTAATACTTTAGTGGTTCCCAGCCAGGTGGGGCTTGGGATTGTTGTGGAGGAAAGTTTGAGGCGTTCTCTGTCTGCAGGCGGACGCCTTTGAACTGAGCCCTTTGTACTCTTCAGTAAGATATCATGTCACCAATCGGGACGGCTTTGCACCGCAAGCTTTCTTTCTTCATTTGGAGTTCCTTCAGCTGCTGAAAGGACCTTACTGACCCCTTGCATACTATTGTTTCATGTGAAAATTTCACGCATGCGCACAACTCTGGCGGGAAAAAAAGGCTGTTCTTTTACTTGCCATCCATAGCTGCGCTGCGGCGGTAGAACGATTCAGTTAAACTGAAACCTGGAGATGTAGGGATTATTAATTTAGTGCAGTGCGCCACAAAACGCAGAAAAACAGTTGAAGAACAACTTAAAACCCCGAGCATTATTCTTCGGCTACACACAAACTGTGTGTCATAGCAACTGACAACAACGACTCTTCATACTTACCAAAATTCAACACCAAAAGATACTGAAACATTTTCAAAGAACAGAACATTCAGTTTGTTACAGTTTTATGTTTTTAGGTAAATATTATTAAGTGATCGCTATGCTGGACTAGCTACCATAGCTGCTATTAGCTAATCTAACACAGCGGTGGTTGGTTAGCTAATTTAAACACTTGCTCTACTGATGATCTGTCAGAGTTGGTGTACAAGTTGCCATTTTTTAAAATTTTGTAACGAAACCGAAACACAGAATTCCACAGCACATCTACTTGTTAAGTTTGTCAGAGTCAAGCTAGCATAGCTACTTTTTTTATTGAACCTTCTTCCTGACCTTGTCATCTAGTTGTTGTAGTGTTGACTACTAGTAGCAAAAGCACTCCGTCCTTCTTTCTTTTACATATCACACATACATTTCAGATTTAGCGTGATATATTGACAACTTAACAGCTAAAACCAACCATAGTCTTCATCAGTGAGCGTCTTTTTGTCCTCCAGCAGGCAGAGGGGGTCGGGATCTTGGGAGTGTGACGTTACGCTGCAACACCTCCATAGCCACCTCACTTTGATAAAGCTAACATTAAGATAACATTACATGTGGTGCAGTGTAATGCACATATGGCGGCCTTAGTCTTCGAACTGGCTGTCGCAGGTTCGATTCTCGGCCTAGTGACCTTTGCCCACATGTCTTCCCCTTCTCTCATTACCCTCTTTCCTGTCGATTCACTACCAAATAAAGGCTGCAATAATTTCAGAGTTCAAGTCAGAAGGTCGCCGTCGATGCTTTTTGTTTAACCCATTAGGAATTTAATGGCATCGTCTGTGTTTGACGTTATAAAATCAGCAACTTTGCTCCCATTTTGCCCCCCCTCCAGATAAATCATGACATAAGTTCATAAAAACAATCTTTACTCGGCTGTTTGCAGCTTTGTCAAACCACTGCAGTGTGCAATCCATTTTGAAGCTAAATCTAAAACCGTGTACGTCAATAAGTGTTTCCAACAATAACACACACAAAAAAACAGCAGGAGGCTGAAAATTGTGACTTTTACAGTTCCCTGAGTACAAGTGCACAACATTTTTTTGGTAGACGACGTTGCCTGCATGTTGGTGTCTGAGTGGCTGAATGCAGAAAGGAAAGAAACTCATTCCCAGTGGATGAGGATGAAAATCAAATGTCGTATGATGGCAAATTTAATCTGCCTGGGCCATGAGTCAACAGCCAGTTTTAGTCCCACTCACTGTGTGTGTGTGTGTCTGGGTGTGTGTGTGTGTGTGTGCGTGCGGGGGTGCACGTGCGCGTGTGTGTGTGTGTAAGAAAAATAGCCTCGATGTTAAACGAAACGCAACTCTTGAGTCACAGCAGCCGCCACTTGCCTAAATTATTTACAAGAGTTTAAACATCAGATGCATTTGCCACAAAAAAGTGGGAAATATATCAATATGGCAGTTTATTCAATACAAAAACTACCGCAGCCTGAATAATCCAGCGCCTCCCGACACAATGCTTTTTCTTTTTCACACTTTATCGTTCAACCACAAACTTCAGCGCATTTCGTCAGGACTCCATGCGACAGAGCGCCGCAAAATGCAGCGGCGGCATCGTGAAGTGGAAGGAAAGTAAATTTTAGACAGTTTTCAAAATTGTTTGTAAATCTGAAAAGTGTGTCTCGGATTCTGTAAGCTGCCGTCACAGATTTTTGAGCTGTGCTCAACATCGGCTTTGCACGTTCGGTGACTAAAATGGTCGTCGCTCGTTTTTCACTAATGCACCATTGCAACGTGTCTTGTACTGTGACGTATAATCCATATATTTAGTTTTAAATAGCTTATGCCAAGTCTGATGATAATAATAATAATAATAAAATGAAAATTCTGACTTTTTTTTTAAAATTGACGCTTGTCAACATCGGTTTTCAAGTTTTACAATCGATTGTCAAATCAAATCAAAACTCTACAAGAACTGCTTTTGATAAATGATATTGTTTGCAACATTTAGTTGTTTTTGAAGCATTTTGTTGCACAACATCCTATTGAGAGACTTTAGAGTAAAGTGGGCTTTATTAGTAGCAATAGGGTTTGTTAAAAACCTTTTACATATTTCTCTCTATAGAAATGCCTTTTTTTTTTGTTCACATTCACTTGTCGTGCCAGTGACAGATGCGTTTCACTCTTATTTTCACGTCAGCCCGTGTCAGCCATTCATCCGGCAGACAGATAATTCATCCGTCTCTCTTTCCCCGCCGCACACGGCTGACTCCCTTCCTCTCTTGTCGTGTTTCAGGGGCGACGTGGACGTGTCGGCCGTGTGCCAGTACCAGATCGGCGACGTGAAGAAGGTGTTCGAGGGCTCCTACAAGGAGTACAGGGAAGCGTCACAGAGATGGGGGCGATACACGGGCGCCACCCCCAGCCCGCGGCCCGGATCGGTACGAAACCCCACTCAGAGTCCAGGGACATTTCGGGAAGCAGGGAAAAACAGCGTGAGGGGCAGGAGAGGGGGGACGAGAGAGGTAATGAGGGAGGCAGCGGGGAGGAAAAGAAACAGGTGATAGAGAGAGAAGTGTGGAGGTGGAAAACAGTTGAAGCTGGCACGTCACGAAAAAGCTCAGGACATAATGGGCCAGGACGGAAAGGAAGGAAGGTAATGGAGCAATCGGAGGGGAGGCAGGGCAGTCAACCTCCACGCCAACTAACCATGCCAACCTGCGCCAGCGCCAACTAAGAAGTCTCCTTCCCTCCATTCTCTTCTTTCTCTCTCTCCCATCCTCTCTCCGCGCCGCAGTGCATAACTAACTCAGACAGGGAGAACGGCTACAACAGCTCCCTGCAGCTGCCTGACGCCACGCTCAACTTCGCCAAGAAACACCCACTGATGGAGGACAAAGCTCTGGGTCGCCCCCTGCTGCTGACCAAGGGCGTCAACTTCACCAAGCTGGCGGTGGACCGGGTCAGCGGCCTGGACCAGCGGGCGTACAACATGCTGTTCATTGGCACAGGTAGGAAGAGAATCCGTCGCCTCGGTTATGAGGGAAGACATTGGTGTGTTTTTATGGAAAAATATAAAGTCCTGTAAAAAAAATTTTAAAAAGTAGCCTTGAAGTGACATTTCACCTCTTTACACTGCAAAGACAAAACTTTACCAAGTGTTTTTGGTTTAACGTCTGGTGCAATTATCTTACTGCACCTGAAATAAGACAAAACTAACTTATAGGTAACTTTTTATTGAGATTTAGGAGTTGTTTTATGTAAATAATTCCTTAATGTTGATGAAAAACTACTAGTTTCACTGGCGGATTATTTCAGTTGTAATATGTATAATAATGACATTTCACTTCATTACAAACTCTTACCAAGTATTTTTGGTAGAATTTCTAGTGCAAATACCTGCACACACTTGAAACAAGATAAAATAAATTTACAGGATTTTTTTTTTTTTTTTTTTTTTGCAGAATATAGAAGCTTGTTTTATAATAAATAATTTCTTAATATTGATTAAAAAGTTCCATTAGCAGATTGTTTATTTATAACTTGTACTTTTTCATCAATATTAAGAGAAGATATACTTAGTTCTTTGAGCGCAGAAGTGCAGCAGCTGCAAGATACAGACACAATAAAGAGATAAATTTACAGTGTAGATCGTAGGAATATAGTTCGGTCCAATTTCAACGATTCAAAAACAGCAGCACCATGCTGGCATCTAAAAACAAGGAAAATGGAGGTAAATTATTCAAAATAACGACCTTATCTGCTATCCTCCGAATATTAGTCATAGTTTAAGAAATAAGCGCCTTTATCTTTGCTGAAAAGTTGCTTGTAAGTTAGTGTTTTCTTATTTCAAATGTTCTAAGACATTTGAAGTAGAAGCTATCTTAGAAATACTTGGTAAGATTTAGTTTTTTTGCAGCAATGAGTCATTACTTTATTTGCTCTTTGGGTTTTTCTAGCTTTAGTTTTTAGTGTTATAACTCAAAACAAGAGGGTTTGGAAAAATATTCATGCCCCTTATACTTTCTCACAATTTTATATGCACAACTCTTTAAGGATTTGATGTAGCGGTGCACCGATTGCAGTTTCCTGATTTGTGTCGATACCGTTTTTTCCTTTTTCTTTTTGCTTTTAGCCTGGAAAGTTAAGAGTATCGACTGATGCTGATTCCCTAAAATTAAAATGCAGCTTAATACAATCCTGGAAGAAAAAGCTGTTCAAGGTTGCAAAAGATTTGAGACAGTATAAGATCGGAGTCTTCACTCAGAGGCTTCTTCAAACCCAAAGCAACACAGACTGCTACAGGAGAGCCTTCCTTCCCATCGCTATAACCATTCATAGTGACTCCTTGAAGAAATTTAGTTTGTAAAATGTCACTATGTCTAATTTCTCTGTGGGATTTCAGAATCGGGTTAAAATGAATCAGGTTACACGTAAAGTCCCAATAAAACAAACGCTGCAGTGGGTATCTGTAGCAAAACGCAAACGCGTTTGAGATCACAGCACGCTTCAAACTGGAAAAAAACTTAAGATCAAACTTGCAGCCTTCACGCTCCAGCTCAGAATGCAACTCGTGTTCATCACCTGAGACTCGACGTTTAGCACTCCGAGGCGTTTTGACGTGTGTTCGAGGGCTGATAAAAAGTGCTCCCTGGTTGCAAATCATCCTGATCCTTGCAGAGCAGTGCCACCCAAGAGAATGTCTTGTTCTCTGTCTTTAGGGGGGAGGAAGACAAAAAAAAAAGGCAAAAATGTTGAATCTTTGCTTTGTCATGTTTGATTACATAATGTCGGGCGGCGTTTCTTTTTATTCGGATCTTCTGACGAAGTGTCGTGTCGAAAATCCTTGAATTTCATTTAGGTGTTTACAAGGTTTGGAAATGGCTCCTTGATTTCTATATAAAGTCCTTGAAAGTGCCTGAAATTCAAACTGCACAGTGTTGTAATAAAGTGCAATCGACTAAAGGCCTAAATGGGAAAAATGTCATTCATAGTTCAAACCAGATATTTTCACACACCTAATAAAAACAGACAGACACTTTTTTTTCTCACTGTCCGAAGTTAAATCAGATTAAATGTTTGTTGTTTATTTAGGTCAGTTAGAATTCCCCAAATTATTTCTATGCCATAAGCGAGAACAGTTTTTGTAACTTTCTTCAATTCCGGAGGTTTGTGAAGACAAGCCATTTCTCAACGAGCTATCGCTAGCCTCGCTCATTTGTTTTGGTTGTAATTACCCAGAATTTCCTGCACTATCCTTGAGCTTCCTAAGATTTTAGGCAGACCAGAATCTCAAAACAACACACCTCCTTAATCAAACCAAACTTTCCAGACAAACAAAAAGCGGACTAAACAGAGCAGGTGTGAACGCACCCTAAGATAATAGGTCCAAAGTGTGGTGCTGGAACAGTTTGAGAATGAGCCTTAGACATGCTTGAATTTTACCTGTGTGTGTGTGTCCGTTAAACAAGTAAGAGCTCACAGGCTGTGGCAGCAGCCAGCGACGGCCGCTGGAATTAGACACGGTGGCACACAAACAGCACGCCATATGGCCAGATTTCAGCTGGCTTTCAATTAAGGCCTTCATTTGCATGCTGAGAAACACCTCCATGCATCAAGGGAAACGTCTCACCTATACACAGCTTAATTAATAACTCCGGTCAGCAGGAACACAGGGCCCCATATGCTGGCGGCTCTGATCGGAAGTCGGCTCGTCCGCTCAAGACTCGTCGTGCTGTGTAGCGCGGGTATTTAAAACGCAACTGCTTGCCATTCAGACGAGCGCGTGGGCGGAGACGGTGCGACAGCGACGGAGTGCGGGCCAAACCGGACAGACACGTGCCACACACACACACACACACACACACAGTTGCGCGCGCTCTTCCAACTCGCCGCGCCTCGCAGCACAAACCCAAAAGGGGCCCCAGGCAGAAGCTCAGCGTGCCGGTCGGGCTCCCGGCTTGATTAGCTATTAGCCGCAGCGTGCTGACAGCTGATGTGAAGAGAGAAACAGGGAGAGAAACAGGGAGACGGTTTTTCTGCGGCATTGAGGGATTAGCTGACGTTGCATGATGATACGCCTGCTGCTTTCTGCTCCTTTACATAAACGTACGTGTGTTTCGCTCGTCTCTAGCCTCCCTGGCGCTGACGAGTTAGGTTCTTGTGTTTTTGCCTAAGTAAAACCGACTTCTTTCTAGCTTTAGGTCACGTTTTAATTTCATTCCCTCCATCAGAACACACCTGCAGGGTGTCCGCGCATCCTTAAAAAGTTTTACATTCATTAAGGCCTTAAAATGCCTTAAATGAATTTAAAACGTGTAAGTTAGACTTAAATACGTAAATCGCAGATTTTACATTTTTTTTGTTTTTATTTCTGTAAACCTGTTGATTTACCATAATAAAGTGAATCTGAATAAACTCTTGCTAGCTAGCCAGCCAACGTTTTTTCTTTTAAGTCATATTTGAGATATAAAGCATTTTTATAACAACTGAAGGTAACATGGTTACTTGATTCGTCTTTAAATTTCCCTTTGTGGCTGGAGAATGCACAGCACTGCCCCTTTAATCACCAGGACCTCACAAGACGATGGGTTTCAGAGCGTTAAGACCGTCTCAGGCATCAATGACCTTGATGACCATCTTCATCACCGGGGATCTAAACTGGTTTCTCTCCCCACGCACCACGCTTCTCTGATGCTGCTGTCCCCAAGGGTGCTAAAATGTAGCAGAAATGCTAATCTTCTTTAAAATCGTCTTTAAATAGTTTTTGCTGCGAAAAGAAGCTGGACTTTCCAGCTGGTACATTTTTAGCCCAACTGGCCTGGAAAGTTTAGAAAATTCATCTGCGCGCTCCACTTCATCATCACCGACATGTTTTAGTTTTCTCCTTTTTTTTCTCTCCAGAAACTTTTAACAGGTAGAGTCATCATCATTAAATAATTTCAGAGCTTCTCCTTTTACAAGACGAGCAAATATGATTAATGCCGAGAGCTTCACCTTGTGCTTCAGACAGAAAAAAACCCCCCAAAAAACGTCTTAAACGTGATGGGAATCTGAGCTTTTAGATCATTTAGGCTCAAAAGGGAACAGTTAAAGCCCGAGGCTCACAGTGCAGCTTCATATAGGGTCATAAAGTACAACAGAGATTTTATTTTATTTTTTTCCTTTTCCTGCACATGATCATATTTCATCATTAATATTTAAACAAACTCCTTTGGAGTTGCAGGTGTGAATTTATTCAGCTTTCATGAATATTTAAATAAAAACACTCTGCAGCCACTGATTATAAATAGTTAATATGATTGGTATAGATTCATATGTCAATTTACTGTGCAGAATCCCAGTTGAACCATTGAACTGCTGTGCTGTCCCAATGTTCCCAGTGTCCTTATTTCCCTCGCTTCTTGCTTTCTTCCTTCTGTCCTCCCGTTCATCCATCTTTTCTCCCTCCCGCTGCTTCCTTTTTTGCCTTCCTTCCATCCTCTCTTCTCTCGTTCCTTCCTTTGTTCCTCCTGTCTTTCCGTTCTTCCTTCTTTCTCTTCCTTCCTCCTCTTCTTCCTTCCTTCCATCTGCTGAAGGAAGGAACCCAAAACCACGCAGGTCTTGAACTTAAAGCCTGACCAGGTGTTAACATCTGCAGTAAGTTCTCGGTGAATCAATACTCTGCCATCATGTCTCCAAACATAACTTTAAATTTCATTGTTATCGAGGTCAAACCAGACGTTACGTGGGACTTGGATGAAGTCTGCTCTTGTTGGATGAGTTGCTTGCCCGAGCAGAGCAGAGTTCAGTGTTTGTTCTTGCTGTGTTCCAGCTCAGGGCTGGCTGCAGAGGGTGCTCATCCTGGGCTCCGAGGCCCACGTGATCGAGGAGATCCAGCTGTTCGACTCGGCGCAGCCCGTGGACAGCCTGACCATCTCACACTCCAAGGTGAGAACGCCAACCAATGATCTGCTCCAGATGCAGCATAAACACTAAAGCAACGTTATCATCTTCTTTTTTTTTTGCTATAAAAACAGTTGTGGAAGCATTTCACATCCATTTCAGACTACGTTGACGCCCCCTTACGACAAAGGGGCTTGGTAGTTGTCGGGGTGTGTGCAGAAGTACAGATTCACTGCAACAAACTGAGGGAGAAATGACTGATTTAGAAAAAAAAAAGGAGCTGTTCTTGGTCTTTTATGCAGTTCTGCTTCCTGTTTTCCCCTCATGTTGAAAAGGTTTTTTGTGTCTTAAATGCTAAATGTCTACTAACGATTAATTGATTACTAAATTAGTTGACGATTACTTCAATAGTGAATTAATTCATCACGATTAATCCAGTTAATCGTTTCGGTCCTAGTAGAAACTACTTCCTGCTTTGCTTCTGGAATCTTCTTCTTACCCACCAGCACATTGTCGCATATTTTTGGAGATCAATTGGCTTCTTTGTTGTCTCGTCTCAAGTTCATTTGTATTCCTTTTCGGCGCTGTTCCTCTGTCTGTGTTGATCTGTTAATACCCTTTTTTGCCTGATGCTTATGAGTATGGATCATCTTTCAGCAGACGTTGAATAAGGGGGTATTTATCAGCCCCGTTTCATATTGAGTCTCACCTCATGAAGCTGAAACTCCCCTGTCGTAAGCGCTGTAATTCCACGACTTTAGCCTGGCGGGGAGCTGAACCTCCGGTGCACACATCTCTCTACGGCCGCTTAAATCGATGGACTTTGGTCCGGGTGTTCTCGTCTCCAAAGCCTGCTGCTTATCTCGTTAATGCGGGCTTAGCCACGGCCAGACATATTTTATAACGGCTTTCTGCGAAAGGGCCGCAAACCAGATTGGATTGGAAGAGGGCAGAAGGGTGTGTGTTATTGTAATTGAGAGCGATTATCCCATTATCTCCTCTAACCCATAATTCTGTCACTCTCCCATCTTCTCTGTCTGTGTTTATCTCTCCTCTTCTTCCTCATCTCTCCCTCTGGATTGTGACCGGCCCCCCGCCCCGCTCTTTGTCCTCGCCTTTTCTCGCTTCCCTTTGTAGAAGTACTTGTACATCGGATCTCGTTCCGAGGTTCTGCAGCTGCCCTTGGCCAACTGCAGCCGCTATCAGTCTCAGCCAGACTGTCTGCTCGCCAGGGACCCCTACTGCGCTTGGGACAACGAGGGACGGGCCTGCGTCCGCATCGACCTCCACCGAGGGTGAGACAAGTTCGTTTCTGCGCCCCTGTTGGCTCGATTCGTGTTGAACGATTCTTGCCGTTGCCGTCTTGAGGGTTTCTGGAACATTCTTTGAACCAAAACTTAAGCTACCAGGTCTGCTGTTTTTGTTTTGATATTTTTGGTGATTTTATGTGATAGACCAACACAAAAGTGGTGCATGATTATCAAATGTAAGGAAAATAGCAGAATGTTCTTTTAAATTTGAATAAAACCTTCAAAAGTATGATACACATTTGTATTCAGCAGTGCTGAATCAATGCTACACAAAACCACTTTCCACTCCAATCACAGCTACAGCTATCGCCCGAGTATTAGCTGCAGGTTCACATTCTGCTTTGGATGTGAACCTGCAGTCTCAAGTCTTTAAAACCCTTTGAAAGTTTTTTCTTTTCCAGGATTTTATTGGATTTAGCTTCATCCATTTTCTACTTTTTAACTTTTACCATCTTTCTTTTTATTGCTAAATAAAACATGTCACTGCACCCAGTATCTTTCAAGGAGAGGACGTTTGTCTCATCTGATCATATCGCCATCTTCCAAAAAAAAAAAAAAAAAAATTCATATCCAACTTCTTGTGGCTGCTTTGTAACCTATGCTGTGAGGAGTTTGATCTAGATATTTTTTGGGTGTGTCAAAGTAAAAGAGGCTGAAGACAAATTCAAACAATTTTTTTTGTAGTCACTTTAAGTAAATTTTTGCATCCAATATTGCACAAATCCCAATATCATCCTTCAAGTTATCAAAATATCTCTCAGGTCTCTAATTTTAGCCTTTTTTCTGTTTCGTTTCCAGGTCCACCTCCTCCCTCTCCCAGGACCTCATGCTGGACAGGTTTAGCCGTGGAAAAGCCAAGTTTGATAAGCCTGTCTCCATCCCCAATCCTGGTGAGTATGAGCTATGCCTCACTGGTGCCCCCTTGTCAGAGTTAAGTGTCAATGCAGGATCAAGTTAGCTTAAAGATGTAAAATAGACTTGACATCACCTTGGCGAATACATAAAGCGGAATAAACTGAAATCAAGCAGACGAAAGTTGCCTAAGCACAGATTGATCATTGATGACCTGTAGCTCAGTCTCCTGTCTTTTCTCCCCTCCGATCCTCCCGTTCCGCTGCAGAGCACTCCCGATTGAGAAACGTAACGGTGGTCGTTGGGTCTGACATGGTGCTGCCTTGCCATCTTGTCTCCAACTTGGCCCAGCCCTTCTGGGTGGTCAACGACCGCGAGCTGCAGCTGGGCGACCCAGAAGCAGGAGGACCTCGCTTTGACCGGACCCTCAAAGCCCTCATCGTTCCTGAAGCGGGCCAGATGCAAGCCGGCCGCTACATCTGCTACTCCGAGGAGCAGGGGGTCAAGTTTCAGACAGAGCGCTACCAGGTGGCAGTCGTCGCCAGCGCCCCTGTGTTCATGGAAGCCCGGGCGCCGGACAGCAGCATGGGGCTCTTCTGGGTATTAGTCATCACCCTTGGAGCGGCGTGCCTTCTCCTCCTGGTGGCAGCTCTCTACCTGCGCAGGAGGCTGAAGCTGGCGTTAGGGAAGGGTGCCGACATGAAGCCTCTGGAGAGCACCCTGGTTTACCCCATCACCCTGCCCAAAGAGCCGCCCACCTTCGTGCCCAGCAAGATGCCGAGCGACGAAGACCGCTTCTGGGAGACAGGGGCCAACTACTACTACTCGGACGGCTCGCTAAAGATCGTTCCCGGCCACGCCCTGGGCCCCAGCAGCGTCAGCAGCACAGCGTCGCCCAGCGCCATTCCCGGCCAGCCCATCCACTCCCCAAGCCGGCTCAGCCTCACCAACATCCGAGGCTCAGGTAGCAACGGCTACATCCGCCTCAACCTGAGCACAGCGGGGGAGGAGAGGGCTAGCGGGGCCGGCGTTGGGGGCGGTGGGCTGGGAGGGCTGGGCGTGGGCGGGAACGACTACTCCAGTCCCTTCAAGGAGGAGCTGAGACGCACCCTGCAGCAGAGAAGCGTCCTGCCCGACGCCAACCCAGAGGAGTCGTCCGTCTAGGCCTTTCTCTCCTCCGTCTTTATTCCCCCTCCCGAGGTGGAACAAGAAATCCAACCAAAGCTACCTCGCCTCCTTCCGAGGACGCCTGCTCTCTCTCTGTCTTTTAGCGACACGCTGTCCACTCCCATTCTCTCTCTCGTCTCACTCTGCCAATGCCTGTTTGGCTCTCCGTAGACTTCTATTAGCACTCAGCATGTTCAGCACACACACACTCCGCATACCGTGTTTGCCAACAGTCGCTGTGTTTCGGGCAACACAGAGTCTTGGTTGTGACCGTCTCTGCTTCCACTGTGCAACTGCCACTCGTGTACATTTTGTATTTAGAAGAACAAAAAAAAAAAGAAAAAAAAGGAGACCCACCTCAAGCATGGAACCCCCCACCCAACATACGGTGTTATTTTCTTCTCAGATGGGCACAGCTCGTTCTTTTCCTTTGAGCTCAGCCTCTGTTCTGGGACCAGTTAACGACGAGGGTCGACTAACTGGAAATATGGATTATTTTGTGTGGATGTGTGTGTGTGTGTCTGCTTGTATCCCTTGAGACTTAACTGCTTACTGCACTTAAGAAGCTGGAAGCCTGTCTTCCTTTGTTTTTGTACTTGTGAGCCAGAAGTGAGAGAGTGATCCAAAAAAAAAAAAAATCTCCAAGCAAGATGACAATCATGTCCCCGTGGCAGGAGCTGTATGTGTGTGTGTGGGGGGGCAGAAAGGAGACAAAAAATAAAGAGAGAGGACATGAGATGGAGGGATGGACGTGAGGAGAGAGTTTCAAAATGAAGGACAATCTTTAAAGACTTTTTTCCTGCTCGATTTTAATTTTTTTCCCTGCTGGAGGACTCCTTCTATTTCTTCCGATTTAATTTAATGTGACGCTCGGTTTGAATTGAGACGTTTGTTTCTCGTCTCTCTTTCTCTTTGTCGTGCCCGTTTTGTTAGACTTTTGGACCGCGGCAGTGTTGCCAGTGACTAATGGCTCACCTCTGTGAACGACCTCACTCCTCGCTCAGTGCTGCATGGTGACCTTCAGGAGTGGCGGCGTGTGACAGACGGGTGTCTGGATTTGGACCTTTTTGAACTCTCGTTTCGGTCTTTGGAAAAGAAAGAAAGGCTTTCCTCGCGCGGAGTTAATTGCGAATCGAAGCCGACATGAAGACGTTCGGCACACAGAATGTAGTTGAACCCTTATCGTCGCGACGGCTGTGGATGTCCCAGGAAGTGCTTTATTTTTATTTAGTTTTTTTTTTTCTCAGTGTTTTGTGAAGAAGGTGGCAACTTGCACTGCCAAGAAGGAGACTACCACTCCCGACGCATGCAAACACACACTTGTTTTGATTGTTAAGGAGCCCAGCCATCCAGGACTACAGAGCGAATGTGAAGCACCCTTAGAGCCCATGGACCCCCCAAATCCCCGATCTCCCTTCACCGAAGCCTAGAGACTGAGCCGGGGCTACTGTGGACCGATGCAGTGGAAGGACACTGAAACACACACCTACACTACAAGAACTCACACAGTGTTAAAATGGAGGAATTGGACCGACAGACTGATTGCTGCCATGCTGATAAACTACTGGCCCCAGGCGCAAAGATGCCACGAAGAAGTGAAAGGTAATCTTTTGTTCTCTCTCTCTCTTTTAAAAGAGGATTTTGAGTGCTACTAAGATTTCCAGAGCAAAAAATCTCTTTGGAAAAGAATAAATGGCTTTCAAACTTTTAGGGTGCAGTCACACCAACTCTGGGCCGCTTTATTCGGACTGTGGTTCGCTTGGGAGAGGTGTGAATAGGCCTGATGATAGCCAATTTTCATGACAGAAGTTATTCCAATAAACGATGACATCATTGTTAGGCCTAAATGTGGAGGCATAATCGAACTCTAACCAAAACAAAGTTAACTTTGGTCCATCTAAAAACCTAGGCCCCAGTTCATTTGAGTTGAATGAACTCAAATGCACTGGTCTGGTGCATTCACACCAGACCAGTGTGAATGCACACTGGTCTGGTGTGCATTCACACCAGACCAGAGACTGCTCCAAAAACAGGAAGCAGCTCATAGGGCAGTGCATTCTGGGTAAATACAACCAAAACAAACGCACATGTCTAGTGCTAGCAGGAGAAATGCCCCGCTGTCTTTTAGGTAAGACAAAAGACAAATTCTGCAACCGCTAAAACATGACCATTGAGACTTTGCATACTTTTGTGAAGGAGGAAGTTGTGCTCTGTGTCTTCTTCAGAGGTTTTTATGCCATTTCCTGCAGTAGTTCTTGGTGCAGCGCCACCACAGGCGACAGGGGGGAGACAAGGGTTTAATAATAATAATGATGCATTTTATTTGACAGCCCCTTTCAAAACACCCAAGGAAACTTTACAACATTAAAACACAAAATTAAACAATAAAAAAAAGACAAAGACAAAGAAAAGTGTGCAGTGTCAATGTGAACTGCACCAGCTGAACATGGAACAAATGTCGCAATTTTGGTCTCCAATTGAACTGAACTGAACTGTCAGCCCTAAAGTCGGACATATTCAGAAAAATATTGACAAAAAGGCCTGTCACAATAACAAATTCTGCAGGACGATAAATCATCCCAGAAGTTACTGCGATAACCGACAATATTGTTGCTTTGAGAACATTGTCAAGTAACATAATTGTAATTGCTTCATAATGCAAGAGCGCATCCTCAAATATCAACCAACTTTAAATTCCAATGAACATTTAACACTGGAACTGGAAGACATTTTAAATACCCTAGATAAACAAACAAAACAACAGAAATGTTAAATAAAATGAATCATGACACCTCTGCAAATGTTACAAAATTTTCTTTAAAAAGAAAAAGGTCTAGTTGAGACCAAAGAAACAAACTGAAAACTTTAGTCTTCCAGTCTTTGGTAGGAAGAGAAAAACGATAAATCATGCAAATGGCAATAATTGAGCCAAACTAAATTAATCTCTTTCTTCAAAATTCTACACACAGATACTCAATATTAATACGTGGGGGAAAAAAACCTTTGAGTGTTTTGTTAGTTATTACTCACTTCGCTCACTCATCTTTGGGCCGTTTTCACCAAGTGAACATAATTTGGAGCAAAGCTGCAACATGATGTGTGGAAGAACTGAAGAACTGTGAATACTTTCCGGATGCACTGTATCTGTACTTGGCTCCGTTGGTCAATTTCTAGTCTTTTTTTTTTGCCACTTTACAAACTCCAAACATGCTTTATTTGGATTTTAAGAGCATAAAGGAAACAATATATGTTCAATGTAAAAAAAAAAAAAGAAGTTATGAAAAAGTTCATAGGGGATTGCATACTTTTTCAAGATGCGGCTCAACTGTAACTACTGTAATATAGCTTTCTGCTGATATTAACATCAGTTGTTTGTTTCCTTGCAATGTTTTTTTTTTTCATTGTGTATCTTGTGGATGTGCCTGTGGAGACCGGAGGAACGCATGAAGGAGCCGGAAAGCGAAGTACCTTGTGTTGTTCCCACTGTGTACAGAGCGATGAAATAAAAAAATTAAAAACAATCTAAAGAACCCTACGACTGAGGAGGTCATCAGCCATCAGCACTTCATCCTACTGTTGCATGATCTTCTCTGCAAGTGGACTGCACACCTTTGATAACGATCAGCCCTGTACAGAAAGTTAAACATTTCCATCCCTTTTTTTTCCTAGGCTCTGATGTTGTGCAACACTAAAGATATGTTGAAAAAAAAAAAAAAAAAAGCCAGCTGAATTTCACGCCTCAAGAGTTGTACAGTAAATTCATGGCTGTATTTCTGTATTTCCACATGTTTACTTTCTCTGTGCCTCTTCACCTTTTTGGAAAGAAAAGAAAAGGAAAAAAAAACAAACAAACAAAAAAAAAAGCCAAAGTAGACTGCAGCTGCTTTTGTTCCTGTCGAAATTCCTGAATAAGTTTTATTTGATTCCACATCGATATCTTAAGTCTCAGCAATCCGTCCGCTTTGCTGCGCTGAGCTGGTGTCAGCAACCTTCCTGCATATTTTAGCTGCGGCTAAACTTCCCCGCAAGCGAAAGGCGAAACGTGTCTGAAAACTGAGGAAGCTGCTGTTTGTTTCCTGTTTACATGTCAGTACTGATCTCCTGGGCCAATATATACATATATATATATATATATATATGTATATATATATGTATATATATATACATATATATATATATATATATATATAATTTGTGTTTTTTTTTTTTATCTCCCCGACATGAAGAAATGAAATGCTGAAATTGGAAACCGTTTTCAGCCCTTGAAACCGGAATACAAAGCTGCTGAGCTGCTGACTTGAAGCGAATCGACAAACTGCTCACTTTATTTTCAAATCTCTCGAGGCAAAAAAAAAAAATCTAAAGAATAAACGAGCTCTTTACACTGGTACTTGGTTATGTCTTAATATTTCTCCTTTATTTTTTTACAAATCGGGCTTATTTTCACTACATAATGTTGGAAAACCTAAAAACACAAAGAAGGCAGGTCTGAAGCTTGAAAAACATGCATGTGTAACGTTCTTAATGTGCCGTTCCTCAGCTTGTAAATGTTTGGATTATTTCTCCCATGAGGCTTTAGGCTCTGCTGTGTTCTTGCATTATTATTATTGTTGTTATTATTTGAATCATTTTTGCCCGTTTTTTTTGCCTGTTATGGTTCAGTTTGTTTTTAAAATATCTTAAGTAACTTATTTCACTTGTACAAACTTGTCAATATTTATTATCATTGTACATATGTCCCTATTTTTTATATGTGTATATAAATACACAAATAAAAAAATAGACATACTTGGAGTGTGAGTGTTTGTTATGGAGGGAATGGCTATTTATGACCAGCAGGCATTTCACATGTGGATTACGCATCATTTAAGGGGTAGACTTGAAACTTAAAAAAGAAAGGAACTGAAACAGTCGGCTCACTGGAAACGGTTGAATTAAATATATATTAGCTTTAAATAAGAGGTAGACACAGAAGGTGGATGACAACTGCTGAGAAACCAGATCTTTTCTACCTGTTGCTCGTCCGTTAAGGTCGTGTGTGAAAAGCGAAACCACAAAGACAGCAGTCACAATAAACCAGAATTTTATTCAAACAATCAAGTGCATAAAATCACATCAACAGCTCAACATGGTCACCAGAAACCAAAGCCACAAAGAAGAAATGAATTACCTTAGAAAAATCCAAAGTACGAAGACGTGCCTTCGGAGACCACTGTGTGTGGCAGTCAAGACAGTTCTACCCCAATGATCTGACTGGCTGTTTTAGCTCAATTACTGTTATATCAAGGTGTTTCTAGTGACTGATGCGTTCTAACATCCCGTTTAGATGTGGACTCACATAATGAGGTGTTGCTGTTTGCAGCCAGAGGCCATGCAGGTGTTACCAAGGCCAAGGGATGAATCCATCCACTGACTAAGCTATCCTGCGCACTTTCCCAGGGTACGAACAAGAAATGTGTTCATTTCATACAGAAACATTTTACTCAAGAAAGCGGGACCAAAGTTTATCAGCTGTCTGTGTTTCTCATTTCAAACTGGTTCCTGAACGTCACAGAGCTCTCCTGACCCCTGACCCCGGGCATCAAACAGCAGATTGCATCTATAAAAATTAGCACGTTTCGTATAATATCTTCAAACCCTTTTAAAACAGACATGAGCAGCTTCAATACTAAACCATCTATTACATTCAATATTTTCTGATTGGTTTTCAACTTCCTTGGTTTATAATGAACTAAAACATTTTCAGATGAATATATGACTTACATATTTCTTAAGACTATAATATTAAAAAAAACTACTGATTAGACTAATTTTAATCAAATCATGCTCAATATATTTCATAAAAATGTTCTACTGATTAAGTTATGTATTGATTAAAACCATGAGTCTAAAGCGACCCTAAATTGAGGCCTACTCAAAACAATCAGGATCCATTTAATATTTCAACATGCGCTAAAGTTTAAACATAATTAAAACTAGAATAATTAAACTAATATTTCCGACACAACTCAATCTAAACCAAGAGGAAGCGCAGAAGAGAGTTTGGAGACGGAAGAGTGACGCGCTGCTCAGTGCGCTAATGATAGGCTAGTTAGCATGGTCACCGACGGTAAGTTGTTTCTCTGCCATTAGCACATTAAGCAGCATTGATTGCCAGCGCTAAGACCCTCCTCCTGGCTGTGATTGGTTGTTTTCTGTGCACTTTTTTTTTCAGTAGCTCAGAGAGGAAATGGAGGAGATTGATCTTTTCACAGATTATCTGTGTAATATTGTACTGTCATGACATGTCGACAGTTTTAACAAATATTCAAAAAAACATTTTTTTTTATTTTTTATAAAAGTTACATACTGCAGCTTTAAGGTAGAGTAGTTGTTTTGGGCAAAGTCTTAGAAGCAGGTTTCAGATGGTCTGAAAGCAGGGATTCGCATCACCCTGGAAACATCGTTTTAACTGTGAAACACAGTGGTGGTAGCATCATGCTGTGGGGGAAGGGAAGCTGGTCGGAATTCATGACCAATGGAAATAAATAAAGAAGGAAACATGCTAGAAACTGTAAAAGACTTGAGCTTTGGAGGTTTACAAAGGCTTAGATCTTAGCATATATATGTTATGAAATAGTCAAAGTTCTTTCGCGCGCTTTAAACCGAACTACCTCAGAATTTAGCACACATGGAGAAAGATCATTTCTGAATGTGAAGGTTGGGAACTCGTTACATGAAAGTTCTCCCTTTATTTTTGTTAATCTGCTCAACAGTTGTCACCTACCTCGCTGTTAAAAGGCAAATCCAGTCAACAAAGCAGCAAAACTCCAATCTTACGTCTGGAAACAAAAAATATCAAATAAACATTTTAGCATTTTTATTTCTCGGCTTTGTCTCACGTGTGGTGATTCAGTTTCGTCAGGCTTCTGTTCGCTTGCACAGCCCTGGAAGCTGGTGTGGAAGCAGCAAGGCACACGTTTCATGTGGTCAGAGTCTCAGCTGTGGAGAAGGGGCTCACTGCTGCGTCTGATCTCAGTGTGCTCAGCTGCAGAACACACTCTGAAACCTCACAAAGAGGAGGAGCTTTGAGTGTGTTTCAGACGCTTTGTGTGTGGTTTGCGGAGATTTCCAGCCGTGCACCTGTTTGGGTTTATGGGTTTGTCTTTGGGGGTTGGGAGGCTTACAGCACCTCCTTTGAAGCTATCAGATGAATCACATAATGAAATTGTAGTGACATTTGAAATTCTGTCGTTGGTTTTACACAAGTCAAAAGCAAAGTAGTGGCTGACAGAAGCCCAAACCGCTTTTATTTGGAATCAAATGGCATATGATGTGACTAAAAGACAGGCGGAAAACCACATAGCACTTGTAAAGTTTACAAAATGCTAATTCTGCTCGTTGCTAGCTTCCTGTGCTTTGACCTGTGACATGTGAGCAACAATATCAAGGAGACTGCAACTCAGTTTCAACTGGAAAAAAAATGTGCATTTTCTGGGAAAATGCAGTGTGAATACTGTAAGCTGAAATAACTTTTGCCGAATATTGCAGGAGCATTTTAAGTCGGCTGCAGAAGGTTTGCATAAATGTAAGAAATGTGAAGAAACGGCAGAAAGAAAGCAAAAAGCATGTAGAATAACTGTTGTAAAGGAGGGAAAACTTTCAGACAATGCAAAACTTTCACTCAGCACTATTAGCAATCATTGCAGAACACTGTTTTCCAATAGTAGAGCTTACAGTTTAGCTTTCAAAGCAGTTTATGGGGTAAAATAGGCTTAACAGCTAAAACTAGCTGACATACTAATGTTAGCATGTAGGGAGGCTATCACTAACAAGACATTTCTTCTTCAGGTCAATATATTTGATATGGAATATAAACTGCTGCTCCAGTGAGTTTTATGAAGAGTGAAAATTACAACACATAACTTACAAAATATTTTTTTAAATGAACCAGTTTAACTATTCACTCTCCATAGATTGAGTCTTTTGATCCATCTTTAAATAATATGTTGATCCATAAATGTCTTATTTAAAAATGTACAATAAATATTTCTCAAATATCTTTTTTAATTTTTTTTTTATAAACTTATGCGGAGGTGAGTCAACAGATCTCTATTAATTGCTCGTTTTAGATTTCATTTCAACGCAAATCTTGAATTTTTCTGTTAATGCCAATAAAGAAAAAAGACAAACAGGAACCACTAATGACAGCCACCAGCAGAGGGAGCTCTGGGGTTAGTATAACTAAATTTGTCGCCTTCGTGGTAAAGTTTATTATTATTATTATTATTATTATAATATCGCAACTGCAGAAAATAAGTAATTCAATTATTTTCAAACACTACGCTGAAAATTTTGAGCTTCATGTGACAAAATGAAGGCAAAGGTCTTACTGGTTGGATATGATCACGTGGTACGGAACTCTTCGTTTCTATTGGTCAGTTTGTATTTTGATGCGATCAAGTCGTGTTCAAGCCGTTAAGCAAATTAAAAAATAGTTCCAATGAACATTGCACAATTTTGCATGTTATCGGTGTTCTTTAGTGTAGTCTTGTTTCCGAGCTGTAATTAGGTCACGCGATGATGTAGTAAAACATACTGTGTCCTGTTTTAAGTGTACTGTTTAAAAAATTGTATTAGCTGCTCCGCGGAGGGATCTATCAATGGCGCTTCGCTCAACAGTGGAGGGTGATTTGAATGCCTTGTTGCCACACACATGTTTTTAAGAGAATTTTTGTAGTTTTTTCGACCGTATATGAATATACATTTAGGACATTTTACCTAGGTTTTAAGTTGAATTCTTAAGGTAAGAGTCTGACTTGCTGTTAATGAGTTTTTTCACCAGTTGTTGCTGCAGTTCGCCAACTTTGTTACAGGTCAGGGTGTCGAAACTAGATAGCTCTGCCTGGTAGCTTTGCTATTCCGGCTACAAACACTTAGCTGCAACTCATACGTTTTCATTAGCACTATGTATTTCTGTTTGCTTGTAATGCCTGTTTCGTATTTGTTACTCTATAACCATGTTTTGTTTAGTTTCGTCTGCTTTTCTGGAAGCTATTGAGCCCAATACGCAAATAAATATGGTAAAAAGTAAAATAAAAACCGTCCAGATGCATTTTTGCGTTTGCCTGCTCCTCATGTGACGCAGCCAGCATTTTGTCAACACAGATGTCCACATGCCAGGCAGTCGGGGAAGTCCCAGTGGGGGGTCAGGAGAACATGTCTGCAGCACAGGAAGCTGCTCCTGCTGTTATGAATGACACCTCAACTCCGCTGAACTTTTCTGAGCTCACACCGCGCCGGTTTGGCATCTCTGTGGAGAGTTTTATTCCATCCTCATCAAACTGTAAAGGTAAGAAGCCCCGATCTGTTGTTGCCTACGAGGATGGCGTGTGATCCACACGTGATCCAAGCCATATTGTTTCTTGTTATCATCGCAGAAATCAGAGTTTTAGCTGGATGTCCTTTATTTATTTATTTATTTTTTATCCTTGGCAGCATATAATTGGGTGTCTGAAACCTAATTTTAGCAACTGGGCTCCACAATGAGCCGCCTCTGTTAAAAATGTGTCACTCAGATGTGAAGCAGCACATCACATCCAGCTCACTGCAGCAACACGCCATCTTCTGCAACTATACACACACACCTCACCTTAGTAGAGACCTTTACTACATTTTAACAGCAGAGCTTCAGCAGTGCAGTGCATTGCAGAAGTGTTACAGAGTTTTCTGTACACTATTACAGGAGAGAGGGAAAAAAACCTCAACACAAAACTACTTGTAATTGTGGAGTTAATTACAATCTTTTTTTTTTTTTTTTTAACCAAAAAATAATAATCTGAAAAGTGCGGTGTGCATCTGTACTTTACCACCTTTTAATTTGAGCGTCCTCAAATTGTAATTTCTAAAATGACATTCTAAGCTTTGAACATCTCATCAAAAGTGAATCTTTGCCTGCAGAATAAAACGGAGGAAAACCTAACACTGTACAGCCATATTTAATAAATAATAATACACATCCCCATGAGTATCGTTTGTTAGATTAAAAGTACCTTAAAAATAACAAATATCTAAGGAGATCTTAAACACACTTTTCATTAATCCTCCATTACTGTTTTTAATATTTTATTATTATTGATCTAATGTAAAGTTCTAACATTAAATTATATGTTTTGTTAAGTGTAAGTAGAAAATGATCATCATTAACAAATGTTTGAAGGGCTTTCAAACATCCATTTGCCTGTAATTGATGAATATTATCATAAAGCGATAACGTTTTTAAAATAAATGGCTTTTTCAATAATATTCTAGCTTATTGAACGTCTATCAAAAAACATTCACATGTGAAAATAGGCATCTTCAGGACACAACTGACCTAAAGAAATGTTTTTTATATCACCAAATCTGCACACAGGTATTTAATTTAATCATATTTTCAAACTTACTCACATTTATTGACACTCTCATGGAACAAATAGTGGAGAAGATAGGAAAAATCATATTTCTGGTAACACTATCAGTTTTGTTTGTTTTTTATTTAACATCATTAATTGAAATTAATCAAGATGTCGATCAATCAAAACCTTTTATGATAAATGCTAAACAATATGATGAACTAATGTGTCCTGCTTTCGAACAAACCAATATCGCAAAATGATCTGGGAGCCAACAGTGTCGCCGGATCCGTCCCTCTCATGGTTTATGGAGCCTGCGTGAGATAAAAATAATGATTGTGACTTGTACGAGAATGGGCCGTTAATGAAGAGAATTTGTGTAACGTTCCTTCTGACACCAGCTGAGTGTCACCGCTCTGTGCTCCCACTTCTCCTCCTCCTCCAGACAAATCCCGTCTCGCACAGATAAAGGCCCGGCGGAGATCCAGCGTCGGTGCCCGGGGCTCGCCGGAGACGAATTCCCTCATCCGCTTCAGGGCCCAGCAGAGGATGAAGACCCCGCCCGCCTCACACACCCCAGAGGTGGGCGAGATGCTGCTCAGTCTGACATCTGAGCAGCGTTTAGATAAACACAGCTTTTAGATAGCTGAACATTTGAGACCGATTTGCTCTTGTGTAAATCATTTGTTCATCTGGGTAGGGACAGTAAATCCTGCACACAGCAGCGTCCTTAGCACAGGGTTACATCATTCCCTGTTGCTGGATGAACCTTTAAGTCACATAGAAGATGGACGTTTCTGAGAGCGTAGCTGATTATTAATTGTTTGAATTATTGAGGGAGGTTTTCCTCTTTTCAGTCCCAGAACACGGACAGAAGGTTGGTTCATGGATATAAATTTGCAGTGGGGTCAGTTCTGCAGTTATCGCCGTGTTTTAGTGGCAGTATGTGAACACAACACAGTAGTCCCAACCGACTTTGATCTCAGAAATCTTTGTGTTTCTGTTCAAAATACCACGAAGGAGCAGCCGATACATCGCCAGCTACATCTAAGAAAATTACAGTAACATGTAAAAGGTCAATATTTTAAATTTGATTCTGTGTCTGAAATACAAACTTGACTTTCATCTAAAAAGAAGACTTTGGACCACAGGGCATCAGTCCAGCTGTCTTTGTCTTTAGCCCAGATAAACTCTGGGCTAAAGACAAAAACACAAGTAAGCACAAAAACACAACACAAGTAAAGCAACATTAAGGCCTGATAAATCGTCCCAGAAGTTACTGCGATAATTTTGTTGTTTTGAGACCATTTTAAAGTAATATAATGGAAATGACATAATGCAGGAACAAATGCTTATCAACTTTAAATTCTAATGAACATTTAACATTAGAACTGGAAGACATTTTAAATAGCCAAAAATAAATAAGCAAAACAACAAAAATAACAAATAAAATGAATTATGAAGTCTCTGTAAACCATATTTCACACCATGTGAAATTAATAAATATAATAATTTTTACTTTCTAAAATAAATATATATTTTTAGAGAAGTGCTTTCTAGAAAGACAATATTTAATTTTAATGCTTGTGCCCTTTACTGAAAGGTATTTGACAAATTGGCTTTGATTAAAAGGTAAATTAGAAACTTTAACACTTTGCTCCCCCCCAAAAAAAACAAGTTAACCAATCAGGGACAAGAGGCGGAGACCAGAAACTGTCAGCCAATGGCATTTGCTCATCTGCTTTGATGTGCTGACGATTAAGAAAAAGTTAGCATTTTAATCATTTAGCTTCTCCACTGTGACTGTATTGAAACTTTTTTTATGACAGAGAGGAGAAGTGAATTATGCTGAAAAAGTGTCTAAAAAAGTTTCTGTCAACCCTCTGGAGCTTTTTTCTCCCTGAAAGCTACCAGTCCTCCAGTCTGCCCGGGGTGAGTCACCAAAGTGAAATGAGACGTTTTTCTAATTGCATTTAACTCGCAGTGCCGCTGTCTGTGAGGAAATAAAAATATTCAAGTGGCTCTCTTTAAGCAAACCAGGGTTGTGTGTGGGCGTGTGTGTGAATGATAGATGTGCTTCCTCTCAGTAATATCACTTTGGTAATTTCAAAAGTTTATGAGCTGCCAAGCTGCATCACTGAGTAGATGTGTTTATTTTATTATTATGTAATATTTTTTTGCTATTTCAATCCCCAGGCGTTCAGAAGTACCCCCATCACCCCCCGGGTCGCCTCCACGCTGAGGCAGAAGATGGCCTCCTTCCAGATCCTGATGGACGTGGCGGAGAGCGACGCCGCAGGACGCATCTCCACCGGAGATTATCCGTCTGGTGAGGCGGCCCACGTCACCGCAGGATTAGTAGTTTTCGTTTCTCCGTGGAGATCCACACCAGGAAGATTTCTTCTTTTTTCTATCTAATGTCTGGAGACACAGTTCAAAAGCTCCGGATTAACACCCTGCACTGCATAAGCCTCACTCTGACATTTACAGTCAGTCATTTCTGCTGAGCTCGGTCAAGCTTTGTAAATGGGCCACTTTACAAGTGAGACTTATCTGCCTTTCCTGTTATTGAGGGGCTTTAAAGTCGTTTTGATAAAACGCTTTCATTTTGTTTCGATGGTGACGTCCCCTTTTCGTTTTCTGTGTTTATGTCATTTATTATCTTTTTTTTTAATATGTATTGTTTTGTTTATTTTCCAACTTGTCAGATGGGCTCAACTGTAGCGAAGAGAAAGAGAACAACCCACCAGCTACAGGCAGCAAACCCAGGCCGCCGGCCCCCCCGGACGGCTGCAGCGTGGAGATTAGAGAGGGGAGCATCTCTGGCCATCACTCAAGTTTGAAGGAACAGGAGGTATGCATTTTCTCACACACACACTTGCATAACTACTGTTTGTTTACATAAAAGCAACATAATTTTTTTCAATGAAAGCTGTTGGAGACAAACAAAAAAACAAGCTGATTGGCTGATTCTTTGCCAAAGGTATTGTTCAGTTATTTCATAGAAAAGCCTTATTTTACAAAAATAACTCTTTAATCAAAATAGTTCACACACAAGCAAATGTTAAAATCAGCAACAACTTTTTTTGGGATATTTGAATTTAGGTTGTTTTTTTTTTGTGAAGGGAGGATTTGGATATTTTTTTCTCTAACAACAGCCTGGAGTTTATACAGAAAGTTTTCTGGTGATTAGCTTCTTCTCCATAAAGGAAGGAAGTTTAGGGAAACAAATCAAGTTTGCTGTTAGAGAAAAATAAACTAGCACAGTTCAGTCGTTTTCTAAAAGAATATTTGTCTCAAAATATGACTTGATTGAAAAAATGTAATTGTTAATGTCATTTCCATCTAAAAGTCCCATTTACATTATTACTCCAAACTGTTAGAAGGGAAAATAAGGTTTATGTTAAAGGTCACTTTTTAAATAGGTCACATCTCTAATGTTCTCACAGAATAAATTCACATTAATAGAAATTTCCTCTTTACTTTCTTGCATTAACTTGTAGTTTTAGACCTGTAAAATGCATACAATATATAATAACCTACTTATGTCTGTGCCATTTAAATTAAATTGAATTTTATCTAAACTTTGTTGTTTTATGGAGTCCACTTGCACTTTTCCAAGCCAACACCACAGGGACTTCTGTGTTGCTGTTATGCAGTTAGTCATTTTATCAAGCTTTTCAAAATGTTTTGTTCCCATTTTATTTATTGCAATACACTTTGAGACTATATCAACAACTGTCTGAAAGTAACAATAACAGATTGATTCATTAATAGAGTGTCCAGTCTGTTACTAACAGCAATTCACAATAGATATTTAAACTTTCATTAACACATTTTTATCACATCTATTTTTACCAAGATAAATCTCTTTTTAAAAAAAAAGAAAAGAAACTGCTGTTTACAATAACTCCATTCAGTCATATTATTCAATATATTTATATTTAGTTTGGCTGTCATGTAGTTTTGGGTGATTGTAAACGTCCATCATGTAACTAATGATAAAAACTGTAATAATAGCCACTTAAAAGCATTTAGTTTTCTGCCGCTGTGTTAATTCTCAGGGTATCATACCTGTGTATGGATTCATTTTGGATTCTGTTTCTGTGCGAATTTCTCCTCTTACAGCTGCACGTTAGTAGGTATAAGTGTAATTGTGTGACTGAGAGTCCTGTATTTCAGTCAGCAACATAAAACACCTTAAATCCACTAATCCTATGGAAGAAAGCACAAACTGTACTTTTTGTTTTTCATAGTCTTTAAGCAGAAACAATAACATTCATCTGGAACATTTACATCTTCATCTCCCAATAAGTAAACAGCAGTGTTTGGATGGCATTGCTGTCACAGTGAGAATCGACTGTCGTAGGTGAGGAAGCCTAACAGTAGCAACATGTTACTTTGTCTGCCTCGTTCTAGTGCTTTAAGTGTCTTATCTGCCTTGGCTCGTTGGTGCCACTTGATGGCAATTTCACCAACAGTCCTGCAAGCGTTCCTTTATTTCTGCTCGGTTTAAAGCCGTTATTTGTGCTTTTACTTTCATCTGCTGTGGAAAGTCAAAGGAGACGCCTGTTGCTGTTGTTTTTTTTCTTCTTCACTCTGGAATTATTGGTGTCTTTCATGCTCTGTTCTTTGTGTTATGTGCCAATCAACCTTTGCGTAGCGCGTAGACTCCTTCTGCTCTGTACGGTGGCATGTGCATCAGGTTTAACCAAGCTGTAATAATTCAGCCAAAGAGCAGAAAGGTAAATGTAAAAGGATAAGTATTTGTAGGCCTGATTCCTCAGGGTTACTAAGCACACCTATGCATCAGCAAAGAGCAAAACACTTATTAAAATCTGATTTAGCTACAGCTACGCAGCAGGTGTGACTACAGAGACCTTTACACCGCTGCTCTACTTCAGAGCCTTGCTTTCATAGAATAAGATCAAGTGATGTCTTTCTATGAAGTGCTCAGCTGTGAAGTCATACAGGGAACCACAAAGAGTACTCCATATTTAGAAATATTGCCATGTCAGCTCTGTGACTCTAAGTGGTTTTCCCCCCTCTCTCCTGCCTTCCTGTTCCTGCTTTAATCTGAGATGAAAAGGTCCAAGTGCTCTCATCATTTCTATGGCCACTTTGCAGCTGGATGTCTTGTGTTCAGTCAGTCCCAGTCACTGAGCTCTTCGTCTGCATTCAGGTTTCCAGACTGGATGTCGATCATACGTGGTGGTGGAGCTGCTGTGACAGTCACAGTCAGGCTCACTTTTCCAACTTGTACACAAAATAACACTGATTTCTTCTACCTGCCACCTTACAAACAAGTTTGAAGGTGAAACTCTGATGATATGCTGATGAAAGTTTGGTGTTTATCCATCAGCTTATTAGGTTTGTCTGAATCTGTTCTGTTTTTGATCAATCTGTTGCTTTATTAGTTTACACTGTAGTCTGAAGTCTCAAATGTCTGGTTTTGAGTTGTATTATTGTCGATGAAAGAGTTGATCGTAAGGGATTTCATTGGATTTATCATCTTCTAAAGCTTTTGATTACAAATGCATTTATTTATATAGTGTGAAGACAAGAGAAAAACACCTCAAAGCCATGTTAATTAAACCTGCTCTTTTCCTTTCTCATTCTCTCTCTTTTTATTCTCCATCTTTTTTTTTCCTGTCTTCCTTTGTTCCCTGAGCAACCAAAGTCTAAGAAAAGAAACTAAGAAAAGAACCTGGAGGAAAATAAGTTACTCTATCCAACAGAGGTCCTAAAGAATTAATGTAGTCGATAAATGGTTGCCATTTATGAAAAATCTATTAAAATTGCCATTTAGCGCAATTAATTTTCGCAATTTTAAAGAGCACCTTGACATCCTTAAGGCACAGAGATGGATGGTGGTTTATGAGGTTTCCATAGCAACAGAACCAATAACAGAGGGAGAAAAAGAGTTGCTGAGACGTTGTTTGTCATTGAGAATATGAGCATCCAAAGAGAGCAATTACAGGTAACAATCTGTGTTCTTTAAAACTTTTGACATTGTGAAAAGAAAAAACTTTAAAATCCAATCCAACTGTTAAGAAATTGTTGTTAATGTAGAACATGTGACTCAGAGGATGAACCAAGACAGCTGCCTATTAAACCACAAAGTGTTTTTGATAAGTTTTGTTTTAAAAAGTGGTTCACTCATTAGACAGTCCAATTCCACAACTCCTTTACCCAAGAAAAGGGGGAAAACAACAGAAGAGAGATTAAATAAAGGTGTCTAATCTGAAAATAATAGAAATAAATGGGAAGTGGGCAGCTTAGGATCAGTAAGAAGGACAGAAACATTTACAGTGATCTCATCCTGACAGAAATCACTTCAAGCCCTTTATCGCCACACTAAAAAAAAAAAAAAAGGAGCGATGAGTAAAAGATGGAAATAGTTTGTTTTTGAGCTATCGCTGCATATCTTATCTCAATTTTTGAGATCAAGATAAATGTTTCTTCTTCTTTTTTTTTTTTTTTTTTTTAAATCACTAGCTGTTTCCATTCCAAACACACAAAACTTCATAAATATTCTGCTATTGTAAAAGCAAACCGAAAAAAACAACACACAATTTTGTGGTGTTTCCAGTAAATAAGAATTAAATTAAGTTTGTTCATGCAATAAGTTTGTTTTTTTTTTAAACATGTGCTATCGTCTTCCTACCACTTCCTGTTGTTGTCTTTGTGGTTTCTGCCAGTAGTAAAATCCGATTGTTGATCACAACATGACTTACGATGTGAAAAGTGTTTCCATTGCAGTTTGTAACATACACACACTGCTACTACTAAACCTCATCCTAACACACAAACTTTATATTGAAAAACATGTTTTTTGTTTTTTTAAAAAAATTTTTTATCTGTTTTTGTAATTTGAATTTGCGCAATTATATGGTCAATGCAGAAGCTCGTACTGGTGTTGCTGTATGGAAAGTTTGGACTCCTGGTATATCAGCAAATGTTTATCTTATCCTACATCGGGGTGTGAAAGCATTTGGCAGCCAGAGGAAAACCGATGTTCCAAACGGGTCTTGAGTGGATGATCTGCAAAAGGTGAAGGAATAATTAAAACGTGACTCCCTTTAGTGTTGCAGAGACACTTTATTTGCCGGCGGCCATATTTAAGAGATGCACTTTTAAGAAATGAGTCTGCTGTGACAGAAACATGACTGCTTTCGCTCACAGGTTTTTGTTGCATCAGCCAAATTTTTCCTCTTACTTAGTGAGGAGCGACGCCTTTACTGCTCCATCGTCAGAGGAAACTCTTACTGGCTGACAATTTACCTTTGGCAGCGCTCTGAAAATAAAATTTCAAATATGTCGTATTTAATCCACTGCACCAAGCAAGACTTGTATTTGCTCGGCAATTTCCTCACTCATCTTTCATTCATACGGTGATGTGTAAGTGACTCAGCCAGCAGACAATGTAGCTATGAATCAGTTTGAAGATTGTACCTTTGAATACCTCACATTCTGACTGTCAGAAGGACACTTTTTTTTTATATGAAAAAACATTAAAATGCTTACCATTTTTGAATTGTAGAAAGGCCTATTATCTTCTTTCTTTTGGAAAGTGCTTAAAAAACTAATCTCACAGGAAAATGCAAAGAGATGAGTGATAAAATTAGCATTTTTGCACAATACAAACAGATTCTTTTTGTCACATTTAAATGTCTTCGAATATCATCAAACTGCTTTACATCAAAAGATAACCTGAGTAAATACAAAACAAAGTTTGTCCACAAATTAGCAAGGGAAAACTTCTGCTCAAACCAGCGTGGCACTGTCAAATACCCACAGACCATCAACTTTTAGAATTTTTTTATTTTTATGTCATTTATTCATCATTTTATAATTATTACCTTTTGCATAATTGCTGCCTCATACTTTTTTTTTCTTGTCAGAAACTTGCTCATTTCGTGCTTGCTACGCTAGCTAGCTGTGTTAACCAGAGGAGCTTGATGAATTTGAATGGGAGCCAATCGGAGCGATGAGCACAGCAACTAACATTCTGAAAGATTATTTTTAGCTTATTTTATAATAATGTTTAATTTTGTTTCTTCCTTTGCTGCCTGTCTCCCCTCCTCCCTCACAACTAATTTTTCCGTTAACTATCAAAATGGAGGCCACAAAACAAATTTGATTTCCTATATCTATATATATATATAGATGTATATATTTTGCTTTAAAAAATATTATTTTTTAAAATTGGAACGTATGTATTATTGAACTGAAATGATTTTTCTCGTTAAGTGCCTCCAGACGACATTCTTTGTGAACTGGTGCTGTAGAAATAAACCGAATTGAATTGAATTCACTTTTTTTCCCCCTCATCTTGCCTCTGGCATTCTGAGGCGCCCCTGGTGGCCTTAAATAACACCATTTTATCCTGAAACAGACTCCCTTTCAGCAGCAGCATGCTGTCCTTTCAACTGCAGCCCAGATTCACTGAGTATCCCCGACTTTCCCTGCTAACAGGATGCTTCCTGTAGACACCAAAGCCCAGGCCGACCTCCCTCTGACGACCCCTCAGCCGTTTCAGACTCCCAGCCCCTCCACATCCCCTCTCTTCCCACTCTGCTGGAGATGAAACCCCCAGGTAAACACACACACACACACACTGAGAGAAGCTGGCCTTTGATCTTGTTTTAGTCTAACCTTTCAGACTTAATGCTCAGTGCAGCTTTTTTTTTTTTTTTCCCCCACTCTAGCCTTGTCTGCAGGGCTCCATTGTTATGTACCAAGCTGTAAAACCTGACTTGTTTGCACACAATCATTAGTAAATTATAGATTCAGCTGTACACAAGTGTGCTTATGCTGAAAGAAAAGCGGCAGCAATGTTTGTAAATTTAAGCTTTCGCTGCTTTGCTACAGTAAACGCGGACGAGACGCCTGCAGTGAAGAAGAAGAAGCAGGTGCACTTCGGGGGTGCTTTATCTCCCGAGTTCTTCGATAAGAACTTGCCCCCCTGCACACCGTTAAAGAAGGGGGGCACCCCAGCACGAGCGGCCACCCCCGGTGGGGGCCTGCAGCCGCGCTCGGTGCTGAAGACGCCGCAGAGGAGCGACTCAGAAGACCAGCTGGAGCTTGTCAGCCTCGCCGGGTTCGGTGCTTCTCCCACGTTCTCAATGCCTCGCAAACACAGAGTGGCGCAGGAGAGAGAGGACGGAAAGGTGCGTTTGGTGTTGAACCTGTCTCTACGAGCAATAAATCAATTAATGGCACAATAAATTAAAATCATTCATTTGGACAACGTTACAGAAACGCTTTGCTGTAATACCGTAGAAAAGCAGGTGAACCTTTGACACACAGAACAACCCAAGGTTATTATAGTTAAGTAAAACCAACAAAAACTGAATCTGAGAATGTATTTTTGGTAACTGAAATAAATAAAAACAGTAATTAATGTGGTAAAAACTAACTATAACATGCCGAAATCATGGACACAACATCCTTTTTGTGTTTATGAATCTATTGGCATTTGGAACTGGTGTGAAGTTGACTTTTCTTTTGCATAAGCAGTTGTGAAATTACGGCTGCTTTTGGTTGTTTTGTTTGTTTGGTCTCAAAACAACATTATCGTTGACTGCAATCATTTCTGGGACAATTTATCGTCCAATAAAACTTACCGTGACACACCAAGATAGTGTTTGTTTGGTGCTATAATGTTGACCACACCTACAACAAAATTCTTAAAATTGCTTAAAATTTGTGAAGTTTGTCATATTAAAGCCAAAGGCTAAATAAATATTCACTTTTTTTTTTTTCTCAGATTGTTTTCCCGTCCATGGAGGAAATGGACTTGACTGCGTCGAGTGAATCAGGTTGAGCAGAACTCTTCTGGTGTTGGTGTTCTTGTTTTCGTCCTTCTGTCTGTGATAACCATGTCTTTCTTTCTTTTCTTTGTATTTCTAGATTGTCCTTTTAATGCTCAGCCGTTGAATTTAAACATGGCTTTCCACGAAGAGTCACTCTCTCAGCATCTGCGAGGTAAACTGCTTCTCATACTTTCCACATTTTCATCTCAGCCACAATAATGAAACGGGAGGATTTGACACTCTTGTTTAAGTTGCTTCTCTTTAAGTGGAAACAAACAGGTCATATGTTTTATTAGGTTGTTATTCCAGTTTGAAGTGCGACCAGCAGACTTTTCCTTTTTCCCCTTTTACTTTCCTCCTATGTGTTGCTTTCTCTTTGCTACGTTACCTCAGAGCTGCTGCCTCCTCATCCAGAGCATTTTGATGCCTTTTAAGCTTCAGCTTATTTTTATTTGTCAGAATCGTCTTTAGGAGGCTCGCGTTCATTTATTTATGCTTTTATTTTCAGCGCTGACAGAAGATGATAAGGAAATAGTTGGTGGAACATTTTTATGTGTTCATATTTGAAATATGAAAGTATTTTCCATGCATGGCTGTTGTCCTGCTGCATCCTACGTCTGCTGTTCTTACTAATCTCCCCCATCTTTTCCACGTATTAAAGGTATTAGCAGTTACTGTGCAATATCTGTGGGCATACCGTTATCGTAACCGTCCATGAAATTACAATCATCATCAACCGTAGCTGAAGGCCAGTTGTTTAAAGCTTATTTCAGCTGATTTGCCGCTGCTTCTTTTTTTTTCGCCCATTTGCCTCAGAATCCGACTCGGAACCGAACCGAACCTCTCAGACGGATCAGTCGACGGCCGAGGAGAAGCAACTTGACGGCGACGCTGAAAGTCCGACTCCGATCCAGTCCACAAACAGCAGAAGAGCAAAGGTGTGACCCTATCCTGACTAAATGTCAAGATCAAGTATCTGTGAAAGAGCAGTGAAGTCATTGCGTTTGTCTGATTGTTTGAACTGTAAATGTTTACCAAAAAAAGTCCAAATTTGTTCCTACTTGGTTCTACTTTAACATTTTCACTTTCAGCGGGCGTCTGCTGAACCTGCCCGGATTTCAGGAAGTCTTAAATCCATTTATTGACAATTAAGGCCATTTAAAAAATAGGTTGGCCTTAAATACGTTAATCACAGGTCTTGCATTTTGTCATTACAGGATTATTTAATCTTGTACACAGCTATTTTCTTCATTGTGGGGCTTTTCTGTCAGGTGAAAGTTTAAGTTGAGTGCAGACATCTTAATTGTGTTCTGTGACTTAAGGCACTCGAGGCTACTGGTATCTAGCTGCATTTTCATGTGCCATATTTAGTTGTTTTTTTTCTAGCTTAAATTTCATTAAAAGTGGAATTAAAAAGTGTTAAGTTTGACTTGCTGAAGCCTGCAGATACCCTGATGTTGACATGTTCAGTGAAAACTAGAATAAAAAAAGACATATGCTTTCTTGTCCCATAAAAGGGAAATTTCTGTGCAACAACAGGAAAGTGACAGGCAAACACACTCACACAAAGATAGCGTATAAAGAACAAAAGTACAGCACAGTAATGGCAAAATTTCAAAATAAATACTGTGTAGTTATATAAAAAAAAAATGATGGCATCAGTCAGTCACAAGAAGCTGCCAATTTTCCCTCCATCATCCCCGATCAGGAATCTGCAGCTGAGAAAATACTGGAGAAATCAGTTTCTATTCTCACACATGAAACTTTACTTGCATTTACATTTTTTTATTTGGGCAAAGTTCATCCTCTTACAATAGATTTTCTGGCTTCTTCTAATACAAGGCAGTAAACGTGTGAACTCGTCTCTCCACAGAACAAGGAGTCGTCTGAAAGCGAGCCTCCAGCGCGGCCCGGCAAGCGAAAGAGAAAGGTCTGCTTCCACCGCTCACTGTTTCCCCCTGGTTCTTACTTGTAGAACTCTTCAGTTGCCAAATAAGATCAACTTTTTAATAATTCAGGGGTCATTGCCCGCTCCCGTCTAATCCACTGCTTAATTCCTTCTGGATATGAACCTAATCACGCTCTAAAACTTCCACTCGGTGTGTGGAAGAGCGCGGCAGACACACAGTGCATATGAAGTATCCTCAGGCCAACTGTCTGTTCCTCCAGCAGCCAGAGGACAGCGAACCCCTGAAGAGGTTGACGCGATCCGCTGCCAAGTCGGCCTGCAGGAAGATGAAGGTGGGTCCACTTGTTCCATTCCTCTTCTCTGAGGATTCAGCACACATAACCCCGGAGGCCAGACATTGATGTGTGCGCGATCTCACTCCAACTTACTTTGCTTGAGTTTAGGAGAGAGATACAGCACTCCTAAATGTGTATTTATCTCTATGAAGCCGAGCATAGATCGGTGTAGATCTGTAATGTCCAAACTCTTCACAAGGGACAAAAATGTCAAATTAAAACTATAGCGGGGGCCCAACAACATTTTTAGTATTTTTTTGTTTTTACTATAGTAGCGTAGCAAGGAATGCGTAAATCATTGAGGAGTTCAAAACAAAGGAGAGTCTTGCAGGTGTGGTAGATCTAAAAATACAAAAACCTAGCAAACTATGTCCTACCTTTTTCAGGTTTTTTGCCCATATCAAAACATCTTTTAATATGTCACGAAAACTAGTGTCTGTACATCAAAGCCAAACTTACTGGAGGTGACTGTACCAAAAACACTGGTTACATTTTCCAGGTTATTACATTCAGCGGCAGTTGTTCTGGAGCTCTGTTGCATGTTTAGACTCATTTAAATCCAGAAATTTCACGCATTATTAATTTAGTGCAGTGCGCCCCTGCAAAGGGACAAATAACGCAGAAAAACTGTTTAAGAATAACTCAAAATCACTTGTACTCCTTTTTCTCACTCCCCGTGTCCGCTACGCTACACACAGACCCGTTGCCATAGCAGCTGACAACAGCTCCACTGGTAAATGTTTTTTGTTTTGTTAAACACCAAAAAACATGCAAGCATTTACCAGACAAAGAACAGAACCTTCAGTCTGTTACAGTATTACGTTTTCAGGCTTAATGTTTATTTTGCAGTGGTTAATAAATGATCGCCTGAACACAACTGTGGTTGATTAGCTAATTTAAACACCTGCTCCACTGATGATCTGTCTGAAAGTTTATGTGGATAACATTTTTTTTATTTTTTTTATTTTTTATTTTTTTTAACTAAACCAAAACACACCAAATTCTGCATCACATACATGTTAAGGTTGTCAAAGTCAAGCTAGCATAGCCACTTCCCTCTCCCTCGCTATTTTCTTTTTTTAATTAACTTTTTCCTGACCTTATCTAGTTGTTGCAGTGTTGATAATTAGAAGCAAAGCACTGCATCCCTTTTTCTTTTATATCTTTTATATGTACCTGTACGTTTAAGATTTATCGTCTTACGTTGACAACTTGACAGTAAAACCAATGGTGGTCATCGTCAACAATGAGTTTTTGTCCTGCAGCAGGGAGCTGAGTGGTGCGATGTTGCGAGAGTGATGTCCCGCTGCTACATGATGTCACAATATCAACTTACTTTAAGTTTTCAACTTCAAATAAATCCTCTCAGTGCAGGAATCTGAACGTTTTGTTGGTTGAATACTTCAGCTAATCTTAAAGAACTTTCTGCTTTTTCTAATTTTTGACTTGAGGGCTAACCCTCAAGTCAAAAATTAGACGGATGCGAGTTCTTTCCTTTGCATAACACTCGTCACAGCACGCAAATGCTTGAATTTCAGTTTGGTGTTTCCAAGGTTCGTAAAGTGCTTGAGTTCTGTAAAAAGTCCAAAATTAAAAGCCTACATTTGGAAAGCATTATTACAGTTGAGATCATATATTTTTACACACCTAACAAAAAGAGACACTTTTTTTTTTTCTCTCGCTCTCTGAAGTTAAATCCGATTAATACCAACATTTTATGAGACATCAAATTGTTATGTTTTAGTTTACCTTGCCCCTGCTTTAGACTGTTGAATACTGTCACGAGACATTAATAATAGCTGATAAATAATAGGAAATTCAAACCGTCTTTTTAAGTTCATTTGTATGGTTTTTAATTTCCAAAATGTGATGCTGGAAAAGTTTGAAAACCTACCTTGAAAACGGCTGAATGTTACCATGGAAACAGTCTACCAACCCTGCATTGACAAAAATAATCCAGTCCCAATCTGTTGATCCATTATCTGCTATTTTTCTACTGGTTTTGAAATGGCCTGTAGTGTCAGGGCAGATGTGGCTTTTATGACAGGAATATGGTTGTGCATGTAATTAATTGTTTTGTGATGAGATTTTTTTTATTTTTTTTAACCCATTGTCTGACTGCATTTCTAAAATATACATCTAATCAACTATAGAACAGAACTTTAGGAAGAATATAAATTGCCACATTTAATACTTCATATAGCGATATAGAAGATAAAGTAAGATGTCCGTGGATTCTTCCGAGATAAAGTTTTGCTTCCGAATCTTGGCCTAAATTGCTTAAAATGAATGGATAAAATTCAGTGGAGTATCTGTTCATTCAGCTTATGCTGCTGGAAAATGCTTAAAAAACTGAAATCATTTTATACACTGAGTTGGATTCTAAAATCCTTTGTCCTCCTAAAACCAACATAAAGTAATAAATAAGTTTGTTCTCGTTTAAATTGATTTAAGTCATCTCTTTGGCTCTATTACTATTATATTAACAAATATTGAATTGAGTGAAACTTTGTTGTACTGACAAATTACTAATTCTACAACAATTATTCAGTACAGCTAAAGAACAAAAAAAAAAAAAAAAACAAGATGCAGACACAACATTACATCTAGAATGACCCAGTTCTGAAGTACCTCAGATATTTATTATTTCTGGCTGAAAGTGTAGAATTATTATTTTTTGTTAACTTACTCTAGTTTGCCAGTAGGTGGCAGTGTACTGGAGTCCACTAAAGAGACTAATATGCAAGTACACCATCAACACCAACACATGAACAAAAAAAAACAGTTTGAAAAAGAGCTTAGATGTGAACATTTCACCACACAAGTCTATATCTACCAGACTGTTGAATTAACCTTTTTTCTTCTTCTTCCTAACATTGCTGTACAGGTGGCCCAGTCAGCCGCCCGCCGCTGGAATAAGGATGTAGATTACTCTCTGTACGGCTCACGCGCGTACGCCTCCAAGAACCCCACCCTGAGTCCCATCACAGAGAGGCTGTCCTTCAACCAGCGGTCTTCAGCCGGACAGCAGACCTGTGAGAGCCCCACAGGTAGAATCTGCTATATTCACCTTTAGCTGCAGTTATTGTGTTTGTGTGATTTTGGTTCAGGTGAATCTGAGAAATCTTTGTGGTTATTTGCAGAAAAGATAGAAGTGAAACAAAGTGCTGTGATTTTTCCTATTTTTCCCTCTAAACAGCCACACATCAAGGATATGTCGTCAACCTTCAAATCCCATATGTTACTCTCCATAGAGAGGATTGCACAGAGGGAAACTTTTCCATTAAATCTGTCAGCCTTCCTAGCTGTAGCCCAGGGAGGGACAACAGGCAGCCAAGGATTACAGCCAAGAGAGGACGGAAGAAGAGAAAGGACAGTGTTGCTGACTGCGAGGTGCTTCGGGAGGAAATCACAGAGCAGCAATTAGAAGTTGACGTTTCACAGGGAACTCTGCCGATGCTCACCAAGAGTGAGCAACGTGAAGCCGACCCTGAGGAGCCCTCTGCTGATATCCTCCACAGAGACCCGAGCCAATCGGAATACGACGCAAGTACAGTGACACCAACTTCCAGCTGCGCTCCTTTAGGTGAGGATTCCAGCAAAGCAGAACCAGCAAAAAAACAAGCTAAACGAGGCAGAAGGAGCTTAGTCCTGCTGGAACCACATCAGGCAGGGGAGCAGCAACCCGACTGCGAGGGGAATGGGAATCGGGAGGAGGAAGGGGGACCCAATGTGGACCTCGCCCCTTGGCAGGCTGATTTTAATTTTGAGGATGTGTTCAAACCTGTCGCCATCAGAGGGCAGCGCACGGTACGCCGCAGTCTGAGGAACCAGGCGAACTCCGAGCACGCCAGCACCGGACTCACCTGGGTGCCTCACACCTCCCCCGAGTCAATCAAAGAGACTCGCAGAAGGACCCGCCACAGACGGCTCAGCGCGGCGCTGCCTGTCCAGCCGGCTCTTCCCGAGGAGACGCAGGACAGGACTCCTCATCGAGCCAACTGACACCAGGGAAGTCATAATTTCTACAACTCCGTTCCGTTTGTCTTGAGTCGAGTCGATTTGTCTAAGGAGACTGATTGTTGTACATTAGTTGGAAGAAAGCATCGACAGTTTTGTTCCTTGTGAATTATTTGATCTGACTTCAGTTTCCCTCAAGTAACGAAGTCGGTCAATACACTAAGAGCCCAATGATCTCTGCTGACCGCCTCCTGATCAATATCACCCACTCAGCTGGTAATCACAGTGCATCTCCAGCCCCCCTCTGCCCCACTCTGAAGCCACTGGATCAAGCATCTTCTAGTCAATATCAACTAGGTGGACAGATAAAGATGGCTTTACTGCTAATATGTGGGATCTGTGATTTTATTTCTTTTAAACTGTATATAGTGCACAAATGTAAAACAGTTTTTTTTAAATCATCTTTTGTTCTTGAACCAGAAAGTGTCCATATGTAAAACAGTCCAGCTGCTTCTCTTTGCATCTGTGTTCACATCCAGTTCCAGTAAAGCAGTTTTTCCTCTCATTTATAGCCTCAGACCTCTTCCTCTTTAGCCGAATAAACTGCTGCGTAAACGACTGTTCAGATTTCCATTTTGAAACTGGCCATGTATTGACCCGTAACCTCGCCGACCGTCCGCCAGTTATAGATTCAAATCAGCTGCTCGCCGCTTTCCCGACCCATCTATCTGAGAAGAACAGAGGGAGCGGTAACAAATTGAGTTTCAAATTCAGTTCACATCGGGAAATTGGCTTCCCCCCCATCCTCCCGAATGATGCATGACTGTAATCTATCCATCATTGGGTAATTGACTACCTCCCTTCACATCAAGTCAGTCACTTGGCTGAAGGACGCTGGAGGTTTCTGGCTCTGTGGAGCAAGTGTGTGTGTGTGTGCGCCAAGGCCCCTTCTGTCCCCCCACTGGAAGACGGATGGACACGATCATGAGCTGTAATGTATGGTATGTGGATGCAGTGTAGCAACACTGCCATCTTGTGGACATTTTGATGAGTTGCACCCCAACTTAAGCCATCAAATGTGCGCTAAATACGTCTCAGGTGCTGAATTTATATCAAATTGATGCAGAATAACTTTTTCACTTATAGTATATAAAAAACTTTCACGTTTGTTGACCTGGTGTTTGAGTCTCTCTCTCTTTTTGTGTCTAGTGGCCTTTATTTTTACAGTAATCCAACAGGAAAAGGGGAAAGACCTGCAGCGAAAGGAACCGACAACGGGAGGCGAACTTCGTGACCGCTTCAAGGTCAATAGTCTCTGTAGTTTCAGTCATTTTTAACTTTGAAATTCAACGAAGCTTTTCTAGTGTTTGAGTCCACAACCGAACTGCTGCACGTCTCATACAAGTGGGTGTGTGTTGTCCGTCTGAGAGCGCGTGTGTGTGTGGAAGCAGTGTGAAGCCCCCTCTCCCTGGCAGACGGGCATAGTGAAGACGGCTTAACACCAGAACAATGGGGTCCTTTGACCAAAAACGACGCCCCCAAGACATGTGGCCTCCTGTCACCTTGGCAACCCCCCATGGGATGGAGAGTGGGGTGACAGCTGGAGGGGAGGACTTGCACAAAAAAAATGGAGTCTATTTCTTCCCACTGAATCTCTCCCGCTCTGTTTTCCTCGACCTCCTCTCCCGGTCTTCCTGAACGCTGGGGCCCTCGTGAATGTGGCTTACATCTCACTTTACAACTTCATGGGATTGACCTCATGGGGGTTTGAAGGGAGGAGTGGGGGGGGGCCCTCACCATCTAACTAGTTCAGGGAGAAATCAAAAAATAAAAGCCGACTATAAATCAGCTCTTTATTGGCTCTGGGATAAGAGAGCAATTGACAAATTTGGGGCGGCCCCGCGCCGTTTTACACACTGTACGCTTGATTTTCCGCCTCATTTTAAGCACAAGTTACACGAGCCTCCTCATTTAGAGACCCATTTCAATTAGTTAATTAGTAACTGAATGGCCTTAAGTTGTCTGGCCTTTCTGAGCTCGTTGCGGTGAGCCTCTATTATCGATGCTAAGAGGGTATTTCTCTAAGCTCAACGCCACTCTTCTATGGAGTGAAAGACGAGGCGGGAGGAGGGCGGCTGAACAAAGGCGGCGCAACTACAAGAGACCCTCCAGCTCCACTCTTTGCTCTGCTGTCACAGTGCGACTCTGTGTGCGCACAGCTGTGATTGGTTTAGACCCCTCTCCAGACAGCTGCCGCTACCGCTGCAGCAAGGACATTTACCCCCAGTAACTGCAGCACAGCTCACTGAACTTTTCCCTTTTTGGTTGTTGCACTCAATCAAATATTCCCTGGGTATCTTCAACTTTGTTTTTCTTTTTAAATAATGAAACTTTTGAAGAAGGTGCTCTAGTCGGATTAGGCCAAATCTGAACTCATTATTCGCATTATGTTGCGTTCTTAACTAATGCCGCACATCACCTGAACACACCATCCCCACTGAATTTCATGTAGGAGTGGCAGAGTTATGACTGTCCTATCCATGCCACACTTTAGATTTTTGTGCAGGAGAGAAAAAGAAATAAAGAAATCACAGAATCCCACTCATAAAGTAATAGTGTGATCTTGTGTCAGATAATATCTCAAACATAAAAGGTTTGTGTTTAGAAAAGCTGAGGAAAATTCCCATGTTTATAAGGCAACTTCCCAATTTGCCTGTTTCTTTTATTTAGATCTATACATCCCATTCAACCTAAAGTATTATTAAAATTCACTGCAAGGACAAGTTATTTAATATTCAATCAAATAAACTTTCAAGTTTTTTATTTTTGTGCAAATTTTTACTTCTTTTCACCGCTTTGTGAACAACTAAGTGAGCAAATAGTCCCACAGTTTAGGAACAAAGCTCAAAATGCTAATTTGTCACTGAAAGCAGCATCAGTAGTATTAAAACTAGAGCATATGCTGCACTATATTAACATATTTATTGTCACCCCACCACCAGCTAGCAGTAATTTGTACCGATGATGCAGAGTTATAACAATATTTAACGTCAAGAATGCTTCAATCAAATCAATGTTTGAGAATCATCTTCCAGCTGTCTTTGCGCTCAAGTTGCGCTTTTATGCAGGTGATGATTCTTTAATTCTCAATAATTGTATGATTTGTTTGAAACTTTTACGGAAGTCCGAAGCTATTGGAAACACGCTTCCAATATGAAAGAGTATGAAAAGAAAACAAAGAAAAAAGAAAGTATGGGCTTTACTTCCTGTCTGGGTCTATTCAGCCGTCTGCCCATATATTGTCCATTCATCGCTTTGAAATGAAATCTGTGTAAAAGTATGGTCCTCCAAAAGCAATTTTAGCACATCAAACCTCCCGCAAAACTGATTATTTATGTTCCTCTGCATAGAAGAAAACCCCAGAACACACAACTCGGCCTCATTACACTGTGTGAAGACGAATCAGCCCCAGTTCTCCGCTGAACTCTCAGTAAATAGAGGGGAAGCAGAGGCAGAACAGATCAGAGAAGCATAGCTGCACAATTCTCCACGAGTGCTTGGACATGTCTCAACTTCTGACTCCGGACGACTAAACCAGACGGAGCTGCTGGCTAAAGGAGGAAAAAAAAAAGACACAACCTCCAAAACATGCAATTTCAGAATATAAAGTGTGGGGATGAGTGGTGTACCCAGAAAAATATACTCAAGTAAACGTGTACTCAGAAACATCAATCATTTAATGTTTAAAAATGACATCATCAGGCAGACCAAAAGTAGAGTTATGTGGAAATTTTGGTATTTTATTGACCCAAATTAAATAGATTTTTTTTTCTTCCCCCAAATCAATTTCTTTCAATATAAAATGTATTTTACAAAACGTGCGGATGTTTGTCTTGGTTAAAACAAGCTCGTTCTTCATTCACTGAATCTACTCAGAAACTTTACTCAAGTAAAGAGCAGCGATACTTCACAATAAAATTACTCAAGTAAAAGTAAAAAGAGTACGGGGTAGTGAGGTCATTTTTATTTCCCTAAAAGTTGCTCAGATAAATGCAACTGAGCATCTGGTCACTATGTTTCCTCTTCAACATGTATTGATTTGATTTTGTGTTCAAACATCGGATTACCACAATGCAACCGACTGGGGTGTAACTAAATGACATGTTTACGCGCCACTGCTGGATCTAAAAGTTCAATTAAAAAAAATTCCGCTTCAGGTTCACCATGTGTCTCCTCTCTTCTGTTCTTGACACACACAAACACACACATGTTTGTGCGGCTATCTTTGTGGGGACTTTCCATTGACTTCCATCCATTTCTACAGCCTAAACCTTAGCCTTATCCTAACCCTACCCATTACATACCCAAGCCTAACCAAAACTCAATTCACACCTTAGTCCTAAATCTGACCTCTGACCCCAAAACAGTGTTTCCCCTTGTGGGGACCAGGCCTCAGTCCCCACAAGGAGCAGTGGGTCCCCACAACATAGCATGTGTCAGGAAAATGGTCCCCACAAGGTATTAGAAACAAACGCACACACACACACATACATCTGGTTCTGTTTCCTTTCTGTCTGTTTCATACGTTAAGAACACACACACACCTGACCCCGCCTCCGCCCTGCAGGTAAACGGTAAAGAGAGCAAAGGGCAAAGTTCTAACCCAGCTGGAGGCCGACAGAACAGTTTCTTTCTTGAAGATAGGAGGTTGATGAAGGTGTGTTTTTACCCCCATTTTTAAAATATAATTTAAAAAAAATTAGGTTTCCCAAACTGTTTATTCCTTTTACAGTAAACAGTTTAAAAGGAATAAACCTTTTTTAACACCAAGGTTTTTACTGACGGTTCCACTTCGCAAACTGAAACCTCTACAAGACCAGTGCAGTCATTTCTATATTAACCTAAATGATGGCAGCATATAATAATTTAAAGTTTATTTAAGGATTATTTTTATAATATACCAACAGAATAGTGGATCATTGCGAAGTGGCTGAAAAGTGTGGCGTGTGTGTTTGCAGAGCCACAACAGCAAAAACATCTGGAACTTCCTTCTTTGATCAATAGCTTCTACATCAAATGGCACATAAAACCTTTGTGAATACTAATTTTCCTATCAAGACAGATTCTCAGTGCCATCCATGTCTGGACTTTGATTGGGCCGTTCTAACATGAGAATATGCTTCGACTAAACCATTGAGATCTTTTTCCTGCTGGAAGGCAAACATCCAGTCTTTTGTAAATGTGGGCGAGTTTCCTCCCACCCTCCATTCCTGTCACATCGCTGAGGAAAAGCATCACCACAGCATTATACCGCCATCGCCGTATTTCACTGTTTCTTGGTCCACAGGATGCTGTTGATCTCTAACCTTTTTTTTTTTTTTTTTAATAAAAAAAGTTTGGGCTCAGAGTTGGTCGGTATTGTTTAGCATTTTCACATTTGTAAACAGGATTCTTAAAGTCTAAGTTAAAACTATTTTCCAGACCGAACCCTGGTTATCAAAATTGGACTGCAATGAGAAGATCTATAGAGTGTAGATCATGATGGAACAAATTAGCATTAACATTTGCTATGAGCAGAAGTTAGTCTTTTTTTTTTTTTCTTTTACCACATTGGTATTTTGTCTGATAATAATAGAAGACATTTATTTTCCATCTTATTGCTGTTTGTGCATGGTACAAGCCACGGTACTTGCAATCAGGGACGGGCACAGATGGACAGTAGGTGGTGCTAGAGAACCTGTGGACAAAAAAAAAAAAAGTACCCTTCCAAAATATTATTTTTTTCTTTTTACCATGTAGTTTGTGGTTCAATTCAACATTTCTGTCTTTAAAAGTCTGCTCAACCAGTCTCCCAGACGTTTGTAATAAATCTCACCCTGCTCAGGCGGCTGGTGGTTCCACACTCCTCCCCAGGTGCCCCTTTCATCCTCTTTAGCACCTGCCCCCCAAAATATTTGTGCGCGCCACTGCTTGTAATGTCAAAAATAAACACCGCTGAATTTGGCTCGTCAGACTACACAGGGAGTCGGCGACAAGACGCAATTTGACGGCCGTGCGGGAGCATCTGGCTTTGACTCGGCTCTGCGTGCAGAGAGCCCGTCCCCGGAGGTGACCCGATGGAGATCTGCGCCGGCCGGCCAGCCGACCGACCGGCTCCTGTGTGAGAAATGAACCAGGCTGACGTGTGTCAGCCGTGATGAACGAGCAGGTGTTTGGGTCGGTGTTAAGTACATGGAGTCGTTATTGATGACCTCCAAGCTCTCAGACTGCTGCCAGTATCAGTGATGACTTCCAGGCCCCCCCGCTCACAGAAAGAAAAAAAAAGAGAGAAGGGTTTGTTGTTCTGGGATTCTTTGGGTCAGTGAAGGACTCACGGCCTCGGGGGAGAAGCAGTGCCGACTGCCAGAAGCGGGTTAAGTCGAGTTGTGTGGAGCGATGACCTCGGAGCGGGAAGTTCACAGGCCTCCGACTGGACTGGCTGTGACTCCATCCCGTCACGACGGCCACTGCTGATTCTCTGAAACCAGAGACACTTGTATATTATTGAAACACAGAGTCCAGCTGCATATGCTCATATTCCTGTAGATGTGCTATTACAGCTAGACGCTTTTAAACCGCGAGGATCTTCAGTCAGTTTTGACACTGAAGGTCACAGAGAAACCAAACAAGTCGCCATCAGCTCAGCAAATGTTTGGCACAATTCTGGATTAATATGTAGCCTCTTCTTGTGTGACACTGGTGGAGATTGTTTTAATTTATTAGTTTCCTGGCAAAAACACGAATGACATCAGTGCCGTAAATAGACCTGTTTTATGCCGGAGGCTCCCTAAATAATTTGTTGGGTTTTCTGTTATGTTTTTTGTTTGTTTTTTTTTATCAAATACATATTTTGGAGTAGAGGAGGTTTCTATTACCACAAACACTTTTTTTAAAAGTCAAATTGTACCTTTTGGTGCCGTTTGAGAAGTTTTGAACTCACTAGATACGTTTGCTCACATCCTGTGTTTCTCCTGGGGGGCCAAGTCTCCCCTGTCCTTAAAACATAGTGACACCCCTGGCAATGGGTAACATTAAGACAAAATCTGAATGGCATCCAGCTCTATCCATGCGTAAACCAGCTCTTGAAAATAAAGTCATGATTGAAGGAAGTGAAGGTCATCATCAGCAGGCACTCTTGCATGATGCTGCCACCACCATGTGGCTCAAGGATTATGGCAAAACAAGAGGAAAAGGACAGAAGAATACTATTTGTAGAAAACTGAATTAATAGTTTAATTTGGAGGAGTGAGTAAAGTCAGGCATGTCATGTCAGTCATGGGCAGAGAGGGAAGGGACAGGCTCATTACCTCACTAATGCAGCCTTTATATAGGAGGTGAAGAACCAATCAGGTGTTTCCAATTAGTGTGCCTGCTGCTCTCCAGCCAATGAATCTCCTTCCTCCTCCAGCTCAACAGTCACCTGACAGGAATGCCCCACATGCATTGTTCAGTATTTCACTGTGGGCAAATACTGACCATAAAACCAGAAGCCCTGTGGCTTGTTGGTAGTGACGTAGTAGTCGCAAATTTCAGCTGACCTTGAAAAGGCCAAGCTTAGAGCTGGTCAGCGCCCAGTTAGAGATGGTGGTGCAATGATCAGGTATCTTCCAAATTAATTTCAAGCAGGAAGAAACCAATCAATGTAAATGAGCCCTAATAAATCTGAAAAAGAGTGGTTATATATTCAGACATATTCAGAATTGTGCTAGAATTAGCTTAACTGAGCTAACCCTAAGCTAAGTCTAGCTAACCTTCTGCTAACTCTGACTGACTCTAGCCTAGCTTGTGCTAAGCTAGGGCAGAGCTAATGCTAACTAACTCTAGCCTAGCTTGTGCTAAGCTAGGGCAGAGCTAACGCTAACTAACTCTAGCCTAGCTTGTGCTGAGCTAGAGCAGAGCTAACTTTAACTCTCCCAGTAGAGGGTCTGAAAAGAAAAACTGATATTTCTGTTTTTCTTTTTGAATAAATTTACTACAGTTTCTACATTTCTGTTTGTCTCTGTTCATATGGAATGCTGAGTTTGATTTAATGAGAAATAATATGAACTCTTTTTGATTTTACCAAAAGACTGCAATGAAACAAAGAGTGAAAAAATTCAAGTGGTCTGAAAACTTCCCATATCTACTGTATGCATATATGTAAGCCGTTATACATAGTAGAGGAAATGCCCTATAAATCACATGTCCACCTTGCTTTAGTTTTCAAAAGATAATTCAAGTTGTTTGGCAGAGAACAGCTCCTGCCCCGAAAGAACGGCTCGGATAAATCATTAAGACACCAAAGTTATTTCGGCTTTCATGTCAGAGATGGAAAAATGAAAACTTCTGCTCACAACTGCAGCCGTCCACAAGCATCAGCCCACAGCTGTGGTGACGCTTTGAAATCTTTTTCAAAGGCTCACATGAAACCCAAGCGATGGTACCGTACGGCGATGATAACTTCCGCTCAATTGTTTTCAGATTGCAAACCTGGAGAGCATCTGCTGAACTAGAACCCGGACCGGTTCCTCGGTTCTGCCCGTCCGCCCGCCCCGGCAGACGATCCTCCATGCGACACCCTGCAGCACTCGCATGTGTTTTCGTTCTTTGTTGCGGACTTTGTCGTGCCCCATGCAGCGATCCCAGAACATTTCTGGAATATTCTTCGGCAGAAAGGCTGTCGGGTTTGTCCTCTTGGGATGTGCAACGTTTTTGTTCCAGTTCATTCAAGATGTGAGCGTAAACTCTGCTTCGTTGAAAACTCGGCCACTTGGCCTTGGCTGAACCACAAACATTCATGTGCTTTTAAAGCGCGTTATGTGATAGACCAAGACAAAACAGCGCTTCGTTGTGAAATTGTCATGGATTGGTGTTGTGGAGGTGGTGAGGCAGACGCTGGAGACCCAGGTAAGATGATGGTGGCAGTTTTAATTATCAGAGTGTCCAGAAAACAAACAGTCGACAAGTAAGAAGTCCGCGGCCAGGCAGCACGGCTGAGCGGAAGCCAGGGCTCACACCGGTAGCAACTGGTCATACAGGCGGCACAAAAACAATGACGGCAATTGACATTAGACGAGGACCCAAGGACACAGGAGGGTTTAAATACACAGAGGGTAATCATGGAACGAGACACACCTGGGAGTAATCAAGGGGAAGACAGGACAACGAGGAGACTCTGGAAAACTCAAATAAACACAACAGAAAAACACAGGTCATGACAGAAATGGAACAAAATTCAACAATGTAGTGCACATGTACTTTCCTTATTTCCTAGAAATGGCCTTAAGAAATGTCTTAACCATAAACTCTCTCTTGGTGTGTTCTCCCACATGAGCTGCACACTTCAGGCAGGACAGATGTTAGTTGTGCACAAAACAAAGTTGGTCTTTATGGACGAGTTGCAACAAGAAAGTCATTATCGAAACACAGCCATCGAAAGTCCCGTTTGAACTACACGACACATCAGCCTTGTTGTGTCGGGGGCATAGCAAACACGTAGAGGAAGATGTTCCCATTCAAATCAGACCCAAGTTGGATTGCTAGCTGCATTTCCATTGACCTTTTGAACATAAATTTGCTTGAAGGAAGCACGCCATCTTGTTGTTCAACAAAAAGTTCTGAGGTGGTTCTGTTGGCCGTGTCAGAGTTGATTTATTTTTGCAAAGCTTTTTGAAACACTTTTCGCATCACACAAGTCAAGTAGAACGCGCAAAATGGTTGGCAGGATCTCAGGTCAGACTCTGAAACAGACAGGATCTGGGAGGACAAACGGTAATCTATTACAGGAAGTTATAGATTACCTTGGAGATGGTCCTCAGTGACTCTGACTTCAACTTCTGGACAGAAGTATCTCTGTTTACCGGTGACTGTTTCTCCCGCAGGACTGCATCGAGAGGGAGACGGTAAATGGGAAACAACAGGACAGACGCAGAAGGCAGAACACATCCAGACTCTTTAAGGCAGTAATCCGGGTACAGGGGCTCAGAACCAAAACTAAACTCATACTAGTTACGTTTCCAAGTGTCATGCAAATGTTAAGTGAACTTTTGAAATGTCTCAAAAAATAAATAAATAAATAAAAGGAAAGGAAAATGTGAATGGTGTGCATGTTCTCATCTACTGGTTTGGAACGAATTAACCACGCCACGCTACGTGTGATTTTTGTCAGATGTTGACGTTAAACATGGCAGTGATAGACAAGACGTGAAAGTTGCAAACTTTGGACTTTGAAATTTTCTGAGACTTCCACGTTCACCAACGGATGGGAACGTTCCAGCGATCCCATCGCTGGAACGTTCCCATCGTTCCAGGCTGGGGTAATATAGATATATACCCCAGCCTGAAGTATATATCTATATTGATTAAACACCTAGATACACATGTAAAACATTTCACATCATGGCAAAGAGACTTGCACACCAACTGCTCCACTGAACAGAGAAAATGTTTTTTTTCTTTTCAGTCAAAAAAATAAATAAATAAAGAGAAACTCAAAAACCTCCTGGAGCTGAGCTGAGCTCACGCGGTGCTTCATTCTGTTTCCAGGCAGCAAAATGTTCACGTGGAAAAACCAGGATGGATGAGACGTGGTATCATCATCATCATCATCATGTCTCTCCCTCCACACGGAAAACACAGTAAAACCCCCTCCGCCACCTCCACCTGCGCCAGATACTGTTACCCTGAACGCACCAGAGGCGTTTATCGCCTCCGGCGTCACATGCGACGCAGACGCGTGTCGCCTTGTTATCGCACGTCTCTCAGGAAAATCTGCAATTTCCATTTAAAACCAACATGATTACAGAATGTCCTCCATCTGTCGCCTCTTGCTGCTACTGTAGGCCGGGGAGACAAATGTGCACATCGTTACACACACACACACACGCACACACACAAATCTAATTAACCAATTAGGGTCCGTATTGAATAAATAACTGATTCATCACAGTTTACATAATAACAGTGGAGATCATTACTGCCTCCATAATGCAGTTTAGCTCCACTGCGGAGGGTTGGGGAGATTATTCATGGGAATGTACACTTCTTTTTTCTTTTTTTTTTTCTTTTTTTTGATCCCCCATTACCCTGCAGCGTCGCACCAAAGTGGCGTCATTAATACAAATGGCTACGAAGTGACCGGCTTTTAATACACGTCACTCTGATTGGATCAAGAGATGCAACCGACACGGCTTTAACCGACACGGACCCTCTGGACATAAATCCCCCCCGATCCGGGCCAAACATTAAGACTGAAGACGTCTTAATGTTCTGCTGCGAGGACGGCTTGTTGTTCAAGTAAATGAGCGCACACAAGGTCAAAGGGCAGCAGCACGGAGTTAGGTGGGGGTGGTGGACAAAGCTCGCTGAGCTGCAGGAGCTTATAGCCCCCCCCACCATCACTACTGAGGAGGACCAGACCCACAGGAATGCGTGTGTGTGTGTGTGTGTGTGTGTGGGCGTGTGCGTGTGTGTGTGTGTGTCATAGAGAGAGAGCGTTCCGGAGGCCGGCATTGTTGTCTGCGGCGCATCCTGCCCTGCAAACGCCGCCGAGCTGCTGCCAGCGCCCCAGCACGCTGTGACACTCTGGGAAGGAGTGTGTGATGTGGGAGGTCTGGAGAGCCAAACGAGGCATCATGTGAGATGAGTTCTGTTTGTTGTGTGAAAGCAGAGAAACCTTCTGCGGTGCAGAACTTCTCCCCTCCTGAGGCTGAACGGAGCAGCGGTATGTGTTTCCCAAGACCCTTGTGCCATTTTCTAAAGCAATCAACTGATTTTGCTGACTTCTAAGAATGTTTGAAATTTCAAGTATGACTTCCAACAAGTGACTTCCTGATTCACGCCTTGAATTTGGGCCTCTGTGTCTCTAGAAACTCCTGCTTTTTCTGAAGCTGCGCCTTCATGAACTCATCACTCCTCTAGTAACCCTTTAACGACCTTTTTACTAGTGTTTGAGAAGTAGCTTCTGTCATTAATCAATCAATCAAATTTTATTTGATATACCACATTCCAACAACAAGGCTTTACATCATAACAAACGCAAACACAAAGTCATGTAGCATAGAGTCAACAATCAACAGTCAAATTCCATCATTAAATTCGTAATTGATTATATTTCGAATACGATTCTAAACAGGTGACTTTTTAGTCGAGATTTAAAGGAAGTCGTTATTACAGCTCAGAGGATTAGCAGCTCCACCAGGTGTTTGCTAATTGCTGCCGGCTAGTCTGAAGGAGCTGAGTTGGGGAGTAGCAGGGCTCTGTGAGGCAGAAGCATGGAAATTTGGAGGAGGAGTTGTGCCTTGAAGGCGGGAGTAAGTCCAACCAAACTCTTCTCACAGCTGAATCATTGCCAAAGGATTTCTCAAACATGCATGAAAGAATCGAGGCGACACTCCTAGTATGTCTTTGATGTGGGAATAACATTATGACATGACTTAAAGCTAAAAAAGATTGAATTTTACATAATACTGCCCCTTTAACAAGGGTGAACATAACCAGAAATGGGTGGAGGTCTCAAAACCGGTACTCAAGTAAGAGTAGAACTATGTCAACACAGTTTTTACTCAAGTAAATGTAAAAAGTAGTCATCCAAGAAATGCTCAAGTAATAGTAAAAATGTACTTGGCATTAAGAGTACACAAAGCTGCGATATGTAGTTTTATTAAGAAACAATAAAAATGTCCATATTAGTTAAAAGTATCACCATTTTATGAGACCAATAATCAGAGAAGAGATTGATCTCTTTCCTGTGCTGGTATTGTCATCCGAAGAAACGCATTGCTCCCGGCCAATCAGCAGCCAGTCAGAGCCAGGAGGAGGGTCTTAGCGCTGTCAATCATGCTCGTGTACGCTGGTCAACTTGTTAACGGTGGACAGAGAACTTACCGTCACTGTTTATCCGCCGTCATCGGTGGCTACGCTAACTACTAACTACACTTAGCATTCACATCAGGCTCTGCTGGCTGCAACAGAGTAAGGGTGGAGAATATTTCATATAAAAAAACATAACAAAAAAAATATTTTTGCAAATAACTTTCTTTCACAAGAAACGTTAACAAAAACGGCAGGCTTAAGTCTTTGGTGAATTTTTGGATAAAAAATTTCAAAGAAGCTACTCGCTTACTCGTGTAAAAGTAGCCATATTTCATAATAAGGTCATAAGGTGTTGTCAAAAACACCCATAAAAGTAATTTCCCCCCCCCAAAAGTTACATAAATAAATGTAACCAATAACTGACCAACTCTGGACATAGCCAACATTCCCAAACAAAGAGCAGCTAATGCGACCATCTCTTTATTTTATTGATCTTCCTTCCTGTAGTTATTGCATCAAACAGAGTATGGAGGAATTAAACTATGTGTGTGGGTGTGTGTGTGTGTGTCAAACCTGCTGCTGCTGCCGCTCATTCTGGGAAACCACAGGGAGAATGAGACTGTCACACGGAGCGCTGGGGAATAATAACACAAAGCAGTGGCCTCATGTTACAGCAGTGGTGATCAGCACTGTAAGAAAAAAAAGAAAAAAGGAAACAGAAAAGAAAAAAACAGTGGGTGTGGGTGACAGAGACAGGAAGGGAAGAAAGAAAAGGAAACCTGAAACCCAGCTGTTCAAACTGGGAAGGGGGGGGGCTAACTGGAAAAGTCTGATGTTTGGGGGGAAGAGCCAGGTTTTATGTTTGATTAATTAAAGAGACTTGAATGCAGCATGTTGCTGACAGATTTTGGTTTTTACACACCAGACAATAGAACCATAAAAATGTTGCTTTGAACCAGAAACTGCAGCTCCTTTGCACAACCGTCAGTAATGTTTGAGCTGGTTTACGTTTGTAGGCCACAAAGGTCCACGCATGTTTTTGGATTTGTGTTTATGTCCACAGCAAAAACACAAAATCTTACCAAGATTTTTTTGTATGTGGGTGTGTGTGCGTGTGTGTGCGTTTGTTTCTAATACCTTGTGGGGACCATTTTCCTGACACATGTTACGTTGTGGGGACCCACTGCTCCTTGTGGGGACTGAAGCCTGGTCCCCACAAGGGGAAACGCTGTTTTGGGGTCAGGGGTCAGATTTAGGACTAAGGTGTGAATACAGTCTTGGTTAGGGTTAGGATAAGGGTAAGGTTTTGGCTGTAGAAATGAATGGAAGTCAATGGAAAGTCCCTGCAAAGATAGCCGCACAAACGTGTGTGTGTGTGCGTGTGTGTGTAGTTTCAAGTGCACAATAACTGAAATAAGACAAGACAATCTTACAAGAAACTTTGCAGCAAGTTTGAAGTAAAGAAGCTTGTTTAAAGTAAATATAAATCCTAAAAAAGCTCCAGATTTATTGACTTATATTGAGAAAAACTTCCAGTGCAACTATTACTTTATTCAATAATTAAACAAGTTCACGTGTCTTGTTAAAAGAGTTACTGTTAAGATAGTTTTGACATAACTGAAGCAGAAACTAGACAAAAACTACTTGGCGAGATTTTTCTTTAAAAGTGTAGCTTTTTTTTTTTCTGGAGCAAGAATATGTGGTTTTGAGCATTGTTTATAAACAAAAAACAGAGTGCAGAGCGCCGTGCAACCGGTCATCTGATAATGGAAACAGTCTGGCACAACCCAGACTGGGGGGGTCGACCAGCTGAACTGGCAGACGGCAAAGAAGAGAATTCGTCTGAAGCTGCGTTTCCGTTGCGAATGGGCGAAAACTTTGTCGATACTCCGCCGATGTCAGAAAAACACGATTTCACCACTGTGGCATTTCCATGAAACAAAACATATGATTAAAATCACACAATTATAAGTTTGTCACGCCATCATCCTCCAGCTGCTTCCTGTCGTCTTCTTCTTTGTGGGTTTGCGACAACTGATGTAAAAAAAGTATTTCCATCGCTGTTTTGCAAGATAAACCAATTTTGAAACGGCCAAATTGTTTATTTATTTATTTTTAATTGCCATCAAGCTTCCATCAAGCATATTTATTTCAAAAAGTGTCAAATGACGCAACACCACAGTAAATGAATGGAAACACAGCTGCTGAAAGAGACAAGAGGAGGGCAGTAGCTCTGGAGGAGCTGCAGAAACTCTCAGCTCAGGTGGGGCAATGTGTGCAATAAGCACGATTTCAGCAAAACGAGGCTAAAAGAATAAGTCGTGTTTTCTGTTCGCACTGCAAAAGCTACGAGAGCTACAGCAAGCCTTTTGAAAGAAGGAGCTCTGATCAAACGGAAACAAAACACAACACAGAATACCCAGGATGAAACACGTGAGTGGCAGCATCATGCTGTTGGGATGTTTTCCTTCATCACGGACATTGAAGAGCAGATGGGTCGCAGAAACTGGATGGCGGTTCGACTTCCAGATCGACACCAGAACCACGGTGGAATGCTTCAGATCAAAGTCTATTTGTCTGTTAAAACGGCCCAGTCAAAGTCCAGACCTAAGTCCTCCATTCAGCGTAACATTCGTCAGTTCTAACTCAGGGAGTGTTCAGCCAAATGTAAATATTTGTGTCAGTCTATCACACAAAATGCTAATAGAGCACCCTGAAGATTTGAGGTTTTTTAGCTCAAACAAACTGTTGTGTCTAACAACAGTTTAAGACGAGTCGTCTCAAGAGCGACTCTTTAGCAGGAATCTGCTCTTATTTCAGCTAATTGAACTATCAACAGGACCAATCTGGTGCCATTTATTTCCTCTTTTTGCGTGGCATGCGGTGGAATGTGACTGAAACGTCTTCGTCTGACGTTTTACGCTGACCCCACTCGGATTCCCGTCTCACTCCGAGCCGCGCTCTAAACGTAGCAGCTCAGCTCACCGTTGTTGTGCTTATTAAAATCGAACATTCGATAAATCTCCCCAAATCTCCATTTCCTCCAGCTCATCCTTTTATTATCTGTTTACCTTTAAATTCATCTTTTCAAAGTAGACCCTACGGTTGCTTCTATCTTGCATGTTTTTTGTTTGTTTGTTTATTTAAGTTTGCCTTTAAAATCTGTGTGCTTTCATTTTTGTCCTCTTTCACTTCTAGACGCACTGATTTTCAGGATAGGTGGTGTCTTGCAGTGTTTCTTTTCTCAGCCGGTTCCTCCTCTGCTGTACTCTCTCTCCTCAGAGCTTTTTATCGGCCTCGTTCTCAGAAACCTACATCCACTTAAGACAACAGTCAGCTGCCGGAGAACAACTGATTTGGTAAACAAAGTGGTCCTCTACGTTTCCCCTCACTGATCTTCTGAAACTCCAGCGGAGCACAAGTGTCCTCTTCGGCCCTCTGAAGCACCTCTGATTAAAAGTGAAGGGGTCGGTGTTTTTGTTTTTAGGGTGGTGGTGGTGGGGGTTAAGATTGAAGGTGTCTGGCCTGACTTTCAGCTCAGCGCCAGCAAGCTGCACTTCACCTTCCAGCTGCTCTCCGTCCCTTCGGATTCACGGCAGAGGGAGAGAGCAGGGGCCACGGGGAGGAAGGGAGGGAGGATGGAGGAGTTGGTGGTTGGTGGGGTGTTAGCGGACGGTGGTGGGAAAGGGGTGGGCGAAGCGTGGGGGGTGGGGGGTATTCGCTCCTGGGCGTACAGGCCCTGGAAATTTCCGTTGTGTGTTTCAGTTCTTTTCAGGATGGGAGGGGAGGTGAGTTGTTTTTTCTTCTTTTTTTTGGTTTTGGGGGGTTGGGGGATGGCTGGAATGGTTGGATTGGGGTCTGGGGACCTGGCAACAAGCCAGTCCCAGCAGGAAGCTTTTTCTCCTGGTTTCACACAGAGAAGAAGGGAGTCCTGGACACTGGCTGGCT